>APFE030322229.1:3116-13329 GCA_000404065.3 Pinus taeda
TTTTTCACCAAACCACTGCCCAGGGAAACTTTTGAATATCTCAGACAGAAGCTGGGAGTTATGAATATATCCTCTTGCTATTAAATATTCAGAGAAAATTGGGTGTACGCGTGATGGATAAGGAGTATCCGCGTACATACGCCGGTCGGTACAGAGACAGTCGCGTATATGAAGGTTTGTTGGTTCTCAAAAGGGGCAGGCTATGGTTGAAGATATTTTGATACGAGTATGACAGAGACCATTCGGCACAGGTTCAGGGGGAGCAGATAATCCTCTAATTATGAATTGTTGGCATTAGTTTAGAAGCTTTTGGTTCTAGTCCATAGCTGTTGTTGATTTCAGGTAGAACAAAGACAGAAGGTGAACAGAAGGACATATTGGTTGCTGATCTGAATGCTCACTGTCAGTTGCTGCTACTATCAGTTGTTGATAATTCGTCTCTATGTCATGTATCTCTTCCTTATATGGTGTCTAGGTCATGTAACGGCCTATTCTAGTTTCCCCACTATACCTGGGATGAAGATGTAATACTTTTGGTCATCGTATGTAAATTTCTGATGTATTCCACTTGGTTGGATGGATGATCCCCACTTGGTTGGGTGATGGATGTATGTACTAATTAGCAGTATGGTGATAGGAAGGTCTCGGTTCTTCTTCAAGAACATCTTTTTGCAGATCTTGCCTAAAGTCAGGGGGAGCATAGTCAGCACAGAAAATTTCAGCATATACTCAGGGGGAGCACAACCCTTTGCCCTTGATGACAAAGGGGGAGAATGATCTTGGATCTTGGTGTTGCCATCAAGTCCAAAGGGGGAGATTGTTGGCATTATGGCACAGGTGTTGTCCTTGATGGCAACCCTCCCTGGTAACAGATCCCAGATCAGGCACTCAGAAAGTAGAAAAAGACATATACGCAGGTTCATCTAGACAAAGGCGCGTATACACGCGGGTTATACATTACAGAAGCGCGTATATGTTGGTGATCACTCTTTTGGTCCATGGCAGTTAGATCTTGGAACTTGAACCTATGTTTTGGACCATGGCGTCTCGTCAATTGTGCCGATCCACAGTTTTTGGGTTCATGGTATTGAAAAATATGGTTTTGGACCATGGTATTGGGGAAGGCCTAGGACTATAAAAGAGGAAGGAGATCTTGTGGCAAATTACCATCTGAATTATAATTGAAGATCTAAGAAAGTGCTAGAGCTGGTATATTGGATGGTGATGCAGATCTGGATCTGAAGGAAGGAGGGACTTTAGCACAAAAGGAAGGACAAGGTCTATTCATGGGTCATAATCTTTAAGCTTAATGATAGTATCTCTGTTTGATTTTGATCTGCTTGTTATGGCACTCGTCTGATCTATAAGTCTGATGATCTGGGTTATTTAGTGATTCAATATCTGGAAGAGTGTATAGATCTGTAGGCAGGTTCAGTGAAGAAAAGGTGCGTATACACGCTGTTTAGGTGAAGTTAAGCCGCGTATACACAGGTTGTTCCATACGCAGAGGCGTATGCACGCAAGTTGCAGACTGTTAAAATTGTGTATATGCTTTAAGTTGTGATCTGGCTGTTTCTGCTTATTGTTGCTGGGTTTTGGGTTCTGTTTCTGCTATATGGTTTCTGGTACAGTTTTCTGTGTACATCTGTCAGAGGAGTATCTACTTGTTTCAGATCTAGTTGGTGGAAAGGAGATTGGTTGATTCTTGATGATTGTGGATCCAGTCTGAAAATTGATGAAAAGTGGTTCCTGGAAGAAAGAGAAGGTTGTAGCCTTCTGTAGGCCAGCACCTACGTACTAGTATCTTGGCTAGTGCAAGAGCAAAGGGGGTTGTAGCTCCCTTCCAAGAAAGCTGGAAAATGAGAGAGAGTTGTAGCTCTCTGCAGGTTGCAGGCCTCGTACTGGTAAAGGACTGCACAGTCATTGTAAACAGAAGTTTCTAATTTAAGGAAAGATAGAGACGAATTGCAGCAGGTGGTTTTCACCCACATTGGGTTTCCACCTTATATCTGGTGTTTCTGTGTGTGATTATCTTTCTGCTTTGTTTTACTATTTCTGGATACTGTTATTTGATTCTGCATCACTGACTAACAATCATCATTTGAAAGATTAAGTAAAGTAAAAGCATGTTCTGTATACGCGGGTTTCCTGCGGCATAATCGCGTACATACGCTGGTTTATTAAATTAAAGTAGCGTACAACAGTTGTTTTTGAAAAAGAATAATTATCCTGATAATACTGATTCACCCCCCCCTCTCAGTATTATTTTCAACAAGTTGACTATGAACATATACGGTTCAAATATCACAAGTGTCATGAGCATGGGCACCTATCTAGAGACTGTCCTCTCAATAGAAGGGAGGAAAACCTAAGCACTAGCAAAGGGAAGGACCAGACTGGTTTCACCAAAGTAGAAGGAAAACAAAAAGGAGGGGGAAGGAAGACACAAAATATCCCTATTGGTCATGATAAAACAAAAAGTTAGAACAAGTTTGAGATCTTAAGAGAAAAAGAGACAGATGGAGGGGATCAAGAGAATACAAAGAATCCGACAGTAAGGGGGAAAGGAAAAGAGACCAGCATGGAGTTCATTTAAGAATAGAACAAACATGCAATGGATCCTTTGAGTGCCATGGAAATAGAATAATACTAGGAAATGACTCAAAGTGAAAGTGGCACAACGGATCAAGACTTACAGGAGATTCTAGAAAGGGAGAACCTAGAGTTGGAAAAGTTTCTAGAACATGGAGGAAACTTGGGAATAAACTCCATCCCTCAGGAGGATGTGGACAAGGTATAACTGATACTCCCTAATACGTCACATCAAACAATTGTAGGAGTCAAAAGAGGACATGAGAACTAGGAAAACAACGGTACTTCCTTAATAGGATTAATAACAGAAAAGATAACAAGGAATTCAGACAAGAGGAGGTGAAGAAAAAGACAGAAAGAACTACTATTGGAGTGTAGAAAAATCATGATTTACTCATGAAGGATGAAATACCTTTCCAGTTAATCCTTTAAAACCCCACCTCAATGAAAATTACAACCTAGAAAATTAAAGGACTAAGGAGCAGAAGAAAACAAAGGAATTTAGGTGAAAGGATCAAAGAGGAAAAACTTAACATAGTATTCATATAGGAAACAAAATGCTCTGTGGAGAGGATCCGTGAAAAAAAAAACAAATGGTTAAATAGATATGAATACCTTGAAGTTAAGGAAAATAAATATGTTGGTGGCATTATCACTCTATGGGATCCACAAAAATTTGGTGTGAATGATGCAGAGGCATCCAGACATCACTTTTCACTGAGTTTCCAACCGATGCATGACAGAAAATGTTACATTATCACCAATGTGGATGGTCCATAGCCAATGAATGACAAAATTCGACTCCTCATAACACTGGAGGATATGAAGAAGAGATACCCAGCTCTACCCTTGATTCTTGGTGGTGATCTTAACATAACAAAATGACTCATGGAGAAGAAAGGAGGAACTAGAACACTTGGTAGAGACTTAGTTGCCTTCAAAAACTTCATCACCAACTTGAAATTGGTTGATATGGAAACAAGAAATGGAATCTTCACTTCGAATAACAAAAAAGGGGGACCTACCCAAGTAGCCTCAAGATTGGATAGATTTATTGTTTCAGAGTAACTTATTCTTAGGGTAGCCAACATTACTGCTCTCATTCTTCCTTTTTGGGGTTTAGATCACTAGCCTATCTAATTGGAAGCTTCCCTTTTTGGAAAACCAAGGAACACCCCCTTCAGGTTTGAGAACGCTTGGCTCACATATCAAGATTTCCTCACAAACATTGAAGAATGGTGGAAGGAAGAGCTTCACCTTCAAGGTTCAAAGATGTTCCTTCTACACTGCAGGCTCAAACACATTAAAGGAAGACTCAAGGAGCGGAATAAAAAGGAATTTGGTAACATCTTCAAAGCTAAAAAATATGTGGAAAAGCAACTAAAGGGAATAAACCAGATTCTTATCACTAAAGGCTATACAGATGAAAGGAAAGACATAGCAGAGTCACTCCAGCAAGAGTGGGACAATAGATGTCTTCAAGAGGAGATATTCTGGAGACAAAAATCTAGAGTACAATGGATTAAAGAAGGGGAGAGAAACACCAAATTCTTTCACAGATCCACCATAGCTCACAAAAACAACAATATATTTGTGAAACTCACAAACCAATATGGAATAGAGAGACACACTCATGAAGAGATGGAGAAGGTCCTACTCCAGTATTATCATAAAATCGTTGAGGAAACCTCTGAAGACAGATACCAGTTTACGAAAAGATTTACTCAGTACATCCCTAAATTGGTTACTAGAGAAGAAAATTTCGATCTCAATAGAATAGTAATAGAAGAAGAAATAGAAGAAACAGTGAAAGAGATGCAAAATGGAAAAGCACCAGGCCCAGATGGCTTTAATGTAGACTTTTTGAAAGCTTATTAAAGGATAGCGAAACAAGACATCCCGGAGGTAGTGGAATACTCTCGGAGATTTAGGACAGTCTTAAAGGTGCTCAATGAATCTTTCATAGCCTTAATCCACAAACAAGAAAAGGCCACCTCTCCAGACATATTTATACCTATAGCATTATGCATGTGATGTACAAAATCATGTCCAAAGTCATTTCCGACCGTCTTAAACCTCTCCTCCCAACCCTAGTGTCAGAGGAGGAAATGGGCTATGTGGAAGGAAGACACATTTTAGATAATATAATTCAAGCACATGAATGGTGCATTCACTCATTACCAAAAAACAGGTAGGAATGATTATGCAGCTGGAAATAGCAAAGGCCTATGACAAGCTTAGCTGGTCATACATAAGAGCAATATTAAAAGCCTATGGCTTTGATCACAATTGGATTAAATGGGTTATGGCACTAGCTACGATAGCCAGCTGTTCAATTCTTCTCAATGTCTCTCCTTCAAGAACCTTCAAGCCTTCTAGAGGACTCAGGAAAGGAGATCCTCATTCTCCTTTCCTTTTCATTCTAATGATGGAAGGGTTAGGGAGAGCTATCAAAGCTGCTAAGGAGGAAGGCAGAACTCAGGGTCTGAGACTCAATCAAGGTGGGGACATTGTGACACATCAGCAATTTGTGGACAATGCCAAGCTTCAAGGCACACCCACTGCCAAGGAAGCCAAAGCATTCAAACATATTTTGAGTGAGTTTTCTAGGGCAGTAGACATAGATGTAAGTCTTACTAAATCTAAGATTTTCTTTTTCTATATGGATATTTCAAGACAAAGAAATCTTTCCAGAAGTTTGGGCTTTCAAAGAGAGTCATTGCCTACGAAGTACCTGGGAGTTCCTCTCACTGACAAACCACTTCAAAAAGGTATCTGGGAGCCTATTATTAATAAGCTAAAAGACAAGATTAGAAAATGGACAAATATAGAACTAAATCTTGCAGGGAGACTAATTCTAACTAACGCTATCCTACAAAGTATCCCTATCTATATGCTATTTTCCATTCCAACACCAACTGGTGTAATTACTAATATAAGAAACATTTAGAGAGAATTTCTCTGGGGAAAACTTGAAGAAAAGAAGAAATGGACCCTTGTAACATGAGACAGAGTGTGCAAACCTAAGTCCCATGGTGGCTTGGGTCTTCATGACCCAAGAATTCATAATAGAGTTCTTGGTACCAAAATCTGGTGGAGATGGCTAAAAGAAATACAAGCCCCCTATGAAAAAATTTGGAAGGAAAAATATGCTAGCGAATGGTGGGAGAAGAATCTAATTAGAATGACAGGACAAGTAAAAGGTTCTGCAATTTCGAATAGGGAATGGGAGAACAGGTCCCTAGTACAAAATCATAGTTTCTAAGAGATCAGAAGTGGTAACCTATCTTGGTTTTGGGAGGATAATTGGCAACAGGAGGACAATATTTGAAGTGAAGAATTAGTAGACATTCACACTAATACCATCAACAAAGGATTAAGGTGGGTAAGTGACTACTGGGATCAATCAAGGAAAAATGGGAAATGGAGAACATGGAAACTTCCAGATTACAGAGGAATGGGCATGCTGCATACTTAAGCTATAGCCCTTGAAGGTCTTTTAGACATGAGACAAATCTTAAACTCAAACTTGTACGATCAACTAAGACGGGGAAAGAAAAAGGCGGGTCTCTTCAACTTTAGGGAAGCCAAAAGGATAGATGGAGGGTTTAACCATTCAAACACAGATAAGAAGTGGAAAGAAATCTGGGAAAATCCTCATTGGATGAAAGTCAAACTTTTCAAGTGGCTGGTTCACCAGGGCAAGATTCGGACATGGGATAATCTTAAAAAAAGAGGCTTTGTTGGTCCCTCAAGATGTCACTTATGTAGACAACAGGAAGAAACTACAAATCATCTCCTGAATAGATGCACTTTCACCAAAACACTTTGGAATTGGGTTGGAGAATTCTTTGAGCAGACAAACAGAGATGTTAATGACATCATCACCACTTTGAAGAATTGGCAATTTTTTTTTTTGAAAAATGAGATCATAAAATCTGCCTCGATGCTGTCTAAGGATTCATAATCTGGAATTTCTTGAAGGAGCACAACAACAGGATTTTCAAGGAGAGAGCGAGTCCTATGGGCAACATAGTCAAGCTAATCTTTAAGCAACTCAAATAAACTGTTCATATCCTGTGAGGTACAACTACAGGTAAACCCATTGGTCAAAGAGATGCTAGAATTCTCGAGAAGTTACAGCTCAAGGTTAATCCCCTCACGGTTCAATGCAGATTAACAAAGAACCCTGAGCAAAAAAGTCTTCTTGGCAACCCCCTTCTTTTGGGTTTTTAAAATTTAACATAGACGAGGATTCAAAAGGGAATCCAGGAGAAGCTGGTTACGGAGGGGTATTGAGGGATGAGGAAGGAAACATACAAATCATCTTCAATAGTTATCTAGGACAGGAAACCAACAACATGGCTGAGCTCATGGTGATGGAATGTTGCCTGGAAATACGTTCAAGTACAACATTCACAATGTGATTATTGAGGCTGATTCGGAATTAGTCATTAACTCAGCGAAGAGGATAAATGCTGGCACTGCCCCTGAGAAAAATATCAGAACATTGGCAACTTCTGCAAGTCTACCAAATAATTCAAGCACACCTAAGAATGATGAGAACTCTTAGGTTGGTGCATGTTCATAGGGAAGTGAACAAAGTTGCAGATTGGCTCGCAAATGAGGGAGTACGAAACAAGAATATCGATTTATGCTACTGGCGGGAGGAGATAACAGATGATAGGTTGAAGGAGGGATGTTCATCCACGACCCTTAGCGATCGACAATGGAGCCACAGAGATGGGGTCTAGTTGATCTAGAATCTTCATGAAGAGTTATGACATATGCACAACCCTTTTTAGGATGCAAGTATATGGCGGCCTCATTAAGTTAGGTAATGACAAACCGTATGTCTCAGGGGAATGGCTAGAAGGAGGGATCTTCATCTCCCTTTGGACCATGCACTGGAGCCCAAATTTTCTCAATAAACACAAAACCTCATCTTTTTTCCTGGTGAATAGCTTTACTGCCCTCGGAGTGGTTTCCGGTATATCGCATGCTCATCAAGCCAGAAGTAGTTTTTCACAATCGGGAGCAATTCCACTCAACATACGACACGTGGCTAAGGGCGGGGAGGAATTTCCGCCTTCATCCCACGATAACTATCGGTGCTCTTAGTCCGTACTGTATGATCTTTAACTGTTAGAACTAGTGAGGCTAATCCATGGCCAGGATTTTGTGCGCATGTTGGTGGGCCCGAAAAAATGGTTATGTCTCAAGCTGTTCGCATGACCTCTCCAGGATTGCATGGAAATGATGGATTTCAGGTGGTTAAAGTGATCAAAGGATAAGTCAAAAATGGACCCAATAGGATTATAGATTATGGTCTATTGGGTCATCGGGTCTGATTGGTTTGTTAAAAGGTGTGCTTGTTGGTCACCCGATATGTTTTTCATCCACTGGATCTTTAGATCAGGATCCAATGGTCTGTGTTGGACGGCTTGTTCATTTTGGCGGGCTTGCATCCCTGGGTTCCCTTTGTAGTCTTTTGACCATGAATTGGGGTAGGCCTTTCATATTAGAGGGCCTCACGGCTACGGTCACCTTTTGTACACTATTTCTCTTTTTAATTGATTAGAAGGATCCACTCTTGCCTTAGCAAAAAAAGAAAAAAGAAAATAATGCTTTTACACGTATGTAATATCATATACAATAATTACTTTTCCGATGTGTAAAATGTGTATTCTAAAGTATTGAACTTTAATTTGTACTTTAATATAATAAATTCTTGTTTTTTCTGCAAATGACAACAACATCATGAATGAATTCGAATTCTTGCAAGAACCACTATTCAATGAACACTATTTTTTAATTAATCATTCCTTATAGTTAGATAGAATTTCTATGATGATCGAATTTTAAATGTTTGTGTTTTTATTTTATGTAATGTATGTGTTTGTTTGTTTATGCTCTTGTTTGTGTATAAACTCTAGAACACGAGAGAGGCTTATATTAGAATATTCTGTATGGATGGTCATTGCCCAAATTGACTATTGACTTGATACAAGCCACATTTACGATGATTTTACACACATAAAATATAATATCCAAGAATTACACTTCCAATTAATTGAATGTGTATTAAACTATATATGTTCAAACTAGCATTTAGTTTAACAAAATTTCATTTATTTTTGCAAATGAGCATGGTTTTTCTTTGTGAGTATCAATATTCAATGCAGCTTTGAGAATCAAATTATTGTATAAGTATTTTTAGTAATTATATATTTATAATTAGTTACAAATGGATTTTTCATGATGATAGGGTTTTTGATTTTTGTATTTTTATTTTATGTAATGTATTTACTTGTTTGTCTTTTCTCTTTTGTGTTTATATGTCTATGAATTCTAGAACATGGAAAAAACTTTCATTATAATATACCATATGGAAGGTCACAAAAAAAATTGTCTATAAACTTGATACAAATAAGTTCTATGATGATTTTAATTGAATTGAATGCTTGCATTAACTTATCCATGTACAATTTAATTAAATTTCACTTACTTTAGTAATTGACCATGACATCATGAATGACAAATTTTTATTTTTGTAACAACCACCATACTATTCAATGTGTATTTGAAAATCATACTCTTTTATAATTATTTATAATTAATATATTTTTTTTCTTACGAAAAACTGTAATTTTATTAATGACAACAAAATTACATGTTGTAGATGCAGATAATGTATTCAATCATGCCAATCGAAATTGGTGATCACAGAGACCAAAAATACAACTCCAAAATGGTTGTGAACATGTTACCCTTCTTTCCATTTCCTCTTTTTAACCTTTAGCCATTATCCTTAGGAAGGAGTGGTCGTTACAAATGTTAGCTGGGTCCCTTCATTCACCCTTGGATTTTCCTTATCTGAATGTGAACTTTCAGATACATGATGACATTTTGAGTCCCCTGTCTCCATTGCTACAGGGATCATCTCCTACCTCAATGTGTGTGCTGGAGTTCCTGAAACTTCATGATTAACGCTCCCCTTTTCTACTTTTTCTCCTGTATTTTGTGCTCCTTCATTGGTAGGAGGATCAATTTCTTCATCATCCTCTTCTTCGTCAGGCTGACATGGGAAGTTCCATCCCTTCGGTTGCTTTATTGTTTTCTTCCTCCTTTGAGGCACTTTCATGGCATCAGGACATGAATGTTGTAGGTGTCCCATCTGTTGGGTTATTCAACATCTAAATGTTGTGTTCTCAAAATCTAGGAATTGTGTCGAGTACTACTTCTTGTGTGTCGTGAGGATATGATTCGACAATCCTTTGTTGAGGTCCACCTCTACACAAATTCTGGTGATTGTGTAGTTTTAGGTAGAGGAGGAATGACGTATTATAGAGTTCTATGAACCCAACATTTTGGACTACCATGTGAGTCCATCATCAGGGGATGAGTCAATAGATATTGTCCAGATATTAATGATGTATCCAAGAGCTATATTTAGGTTCCACTTGCCTGTGGCAATTATGCCGTGATCTTCATCTACTGTATCCTGTTCCATGCGCTGCCAATTCATGATCACCCTCCTCGCCAGCTCATCGAGCCCGATCGGATGTATTAATTAATTAATTAAACAAATTAATGAATTAATTAAAGATATTATTTAAAT
>APFE030322239.1:14596-56056 GCA_000404065.3 Pinus taeda
AATTGCAGAGCAAGCACTCAGGGAGCAGCTACAGCAGAAAGACACACAGCTGGCTTGCATGGCCAGCTGGGCCATAGAGGCAATTCAGTGCAGGGCACCTGCAAGATCCTACGGGTTGTTTTTAAGGGATCAGTGGCTGCAGTTCCAATAAACACCCTGGAACAAAGAGGTATGTTAATTCAAAGTCCACACCAGTTTTTCGAATTATGCAGTACTAGCTCAGCAGAGGACAGAGCCAAATTGGCGGAGTTCTACCTTCACAATTTGGCCCTGCCTAATGAGGTCTCATGGGATCCCAACATTGCCTTGGGTGACCTACAATTGATGGCATTGGCCTCATGGTTAAACCATGAGGACCAAAGAGAAAACGAGGCCAAATTGATCATGAACAAAGAAGTGAAGGAGCCACTGCTCATTAGGCCAGAAATAGAAGACCCGGTGACCCTCATCTCGACACATAAGCAATTAGCTACAGACCCCACAGCTTCTCTAAGGTGGATGGACAAAAAAGCTCAAGCTATCGCCCACTTTGAAGATATGGAAAGGCTGTTGGGGGACAATGCTGCTCATGCTTGCCAACGTAGATGGAATACCCTGGGCCACAGCTTACAAGTCCGAGAATATCATACACCCATCCGGATGAGGGAAGCTTTGGCAAGGGTTGCCCGTTACAAGAAGTCAGTGCAAAGCCTCCAAGCCAACTGGATTGGCCTTAAACTCAGCCCACCACTACTGTTGGGTCTGACTGAAGGAAATTCAAAAGAAAATGATGGTCAACAGTGGGCAGAGGTGGATAGGACAGCAGGATTTCACACCCGCGGGGAGGATACTACTACTGAGCCTTGGGATGCCAACGAAGCAGTGAGGGCCATGAAGGACGAGGACTTGGATTGAGTTGCTCAAGGATGAGCAAATGGTTCAGCTGGGGGGTGATGATGAGCCCCAATTTTGGTACAATTTGGGCTCATTTTGGCCTATTTTACTTGCTCAAACCATTCATTTTTATTTGCTTATGCATGCATTTCTTAGTTTATTCGTGTTGTTTGTAGGAAGAAGGTTAGACACTTTATCTACGTGACTAATGCATTATGATTCCAGGTTTTGGCATTAAAAAGGGAGCAAGAGACAACGAAAAAGGGGATAAGGAGACAATGAGGTGGCACTGCTGATTTTGTGGAGAGATGTCCCCGGTCTTGGGACATTCCTCGTGATTCCCACCAAGAAATCCAAGCTCCAATCCATCTCCCCTCCGAGCTTAAGAAGCAGCCAGCTGTCCTACAGGAACATCAGTCATAAACTGTTCTATAGGAACAGTAGTTATGACTACCCTACAGGCTCCGCAGTTAGACTCTAGTTGGACAGCCGAGCTCCTAAAATCAAGGGCACTTGGTGGATCATCGTTTTTGTATAAGTATGAAGGCCTTAGCCTTAGATAGGTTGTTGAAACTCTAGTATTGCTATTGTAATTTTGGAGCATAGTTTAGTTTTCGTTCCTTTTTGTAAACCAATTTGGCATGACATCAGATTATGAATAAAGAAGGCAATTTGTGATCTAGTTTTGAGTTTATTAAGGAGACTATAGCTCTCAGGTTAGGGCCCAACCTGAGAGCCATAGATCCCCTCTGCTGTAGTGTTGTTTCCATTTCATTTCCAGCACTTTAAGTTTTCGTTTGCACATGCAATTCGAATTACAGTTTGGGTGATTTGGTTTTCTTATGAGTAGGATAGATTTTGCTTATGGTGCAGTTGTTTCCACTTGCTTAGTGTAGCAGAGGATAGATACCATCAATTGGAGCTCCAGCAAAACGGTTTTTAAGGCTCACTGCCATCTCTCTTGAAGATTGGGGTGCAGTCCATAACTAGCCACCAAAAACACGCATTACTTTACTTGATGATTACTGCAATACAGTCTTGGTCTTGATTAAATGCTTCCTTGTCAGTCACACCTACACACACACTTTCATTACAGCCTCATACACATTTCTCCTCGCGTTTTGGATTGCTGTTCAGTGAATTTTCGGCATAAGTAATTTAAGTTGATGTATTTTCGGTTTGGTGACAGTCACAATCATTCGTTTCATATACACTCCTCTCTTTCCCATTCCATTACCATTACCTCCATCTTGATCACGCATGCAACCACATCCCCTCGACCCTCACTTCGTTCTGTCCTCTCCTAAAGTCTCCCATTCCTCACGTAGCTTCATTCCTTGGCCTTTCATCGACTTCACTTCAACATACTCCCTACACCCGTTTCCCATCTCATCGTTCCACTTTTGAGCCATCACCAACCTGATCCCTGCCTCGCATATCTCTTCTTATCATTCCATCACTCATCCACCAGGTTAATCCTTCACAGTAGATCATCCTGTAGCAGTTTAGAGACATCATGTAGAAACCCCTGAGTATCCTGTAGGATCCCCTGCAGACATCCTGTAGGAGGTCATTCACTCAGTTTCCGAGCTTCTGAACATGGAAAACCTCTGTGGATGGATGCTAAGGGTCCATAGGAACCTCACCTAGCCTCCGCAACCTGTCCCATGCTTTCCTTCCTTCTCCATCCCATCTGCACAACCAAACCCTGATAAGCACAAAATCACAATCATTCCACCTACTTAATGAAAAGCACAAAAACATGGCTTTTATGATGAAAGTAGTTTAGATCCATGCATTTTCACTTATTAGAGGTATCAGCAGCATTGGTAGAAGTTTCATTCACATGCATTGCATTATAGAGGTTAGACGAGTTAAATTAGGGTTTCCTAGGTTTACCTGCTTGGATTTGCTTTCAGTTCATTTTTGTCAAGTAAACTAGTCTTCCTTGAGCTAGCTTTCGTCCATCATTGATAAAGCTTCTTCTGTGAGCCATAGAAGTTGGCTTGAGCCCTAGCGGACTTGTGCTAGCTGATCAAGTGACAGCTACGACAAGAGCTAGTACTTGTGCATATAGCACCGTCGCTTCCAAGTTTGTACGAACAACCGGGTTGATAAAATGAGAGACAGGAAGCCCCAAGAGTTGTAGCATTATTGCTACAATACTGGAGCTCACCAGAGAGTGACATTGGGAGGATTGGCACCATTGTGGTTTGATATCTAATTCGAACATGATGCCTCTTCAAATCTTGTCCCCTGACGTACCAGAAATTGTTTCCTCACCCTATATGACCAGAAACCGTTTCCTCACCCTATACGACCATCCAAACTTTCGATGTGGAAGGCAAAATGGGAAACACTTCCAAATCATTTCCCATAGATATTTTTGTCAAGACAAACATCGTGGAAAACATCCAGATTAAAGACGATTGCAATCCTAAGGAAATTGTGAGCTCCACCTGCCTATTGAAGGAATCCCACGATGTATTCAGTGGGTCTCACAAGGAAATTCCCAACATTAATTCAACTATTGTCTCGCATGAGATCCAAATTTACGACGATGGAAAACCCATTGATTGTCAGACCCCTTGCCTGGAAATAGTCGTTGAACCACTACCCAGAACTACTGTTGAAGAAGAACACTTACTATACCTTAAAAAACTAGATAAAACTCGTCAAGATGCCGACTTGGCACTCGAGGCTCACAAATGTCAGGTACAATCCCAATTTGTGAAAGAGATTAAGCTTTGTTATTACCAAGAGGGCGACCTAGTGTTGCTCTATCATCCAAAAGATGACCTCTTTGAGGCATGCATGGTTCAACCCATATGGCTAGGTCCCTATGTCGTAAATAAAGTCCTCCCCATGGGGGCATATGAACTATAGGACTGGGAAGGAGTCCCACTCAAGGAGCCCAGAAATGGGCTCTATCTAAAAAAGTATTATGCCTAGTATTACGCTAGGCATGTCCTGTGTAATTTTATGCAATCTCGAAAGAGCACTTTTTGGGATATTTTATTGCTCTTTAAAAAATAGAAACATCTCTGTGCCTTTCATCATTGGGATCATTAAACATATATGACGATGGTCTGAGAAACTCTTTTTCAGTCTTTTTCTAGATCATTAAACTGAAAAAGACCAATTGAGCAATTCCTTTTAGGCACTTTTTTCTCACTCATTAAGCTAAAAAAATTATGAGTTTTTTCTTTAGGCTCATTAAAAATTTATAAAGATGACCTGAGCATTCTTTTAGGTACTTTTCTCACTCGTTAAAACTAAAAAATCCTGAGTTTTTGTCAAAGGGCTTGTTAAAAATATACGGTAACAACCAGAGCACTTCCTTTTTCAGGACCATTTCTCGCTCTTAAATAAAAAAATCCCTGAGTTTTTCTCTCCTTCGGGCTCATTAAAACATCGAAGGAGGAATAAGCAGTTCTTTTACCTCTTTTTCATCGCTCACTAAACTGAAAAAGATACCTTGAGTTTCCTTCATTTGACTCACTAAAATTTGATGAAGGTTTTGAGTTTGCCATCATGTGACTCATTAAAAATTCACGACGAAAAATGAGTTTAGTCCGTCTCCTCGTAATCGTAACAAAATGAGGTCGACATCTATTGAACATAGGTTTCTCTTTATTGAGATTCAATATATTAACTTACAGAAAAGCAAATGATCTGGGTATACTATTAACCTTTTGTCGCACCTGGTTAACAACTATGACAAAGGGACCACCATGGAGTTTCTTTTTATGATCTTTCCAGACTTTCTAAATATGAAAATACCATTGAGTTGTCTAGTGTGGACTCATTAAATTACACAGACAAGATATAGAGTCACTCTTTTTACGATACTTTTCAGACTCTTAAAACATGAAAAAATCGACGAGTTTGCCTATCTGGACTCATTAAACTAATCAGATAGGGCAGAGAGTCACTGTTTTTTGCGGTCCTTTTTAGACTCTTTAAATATGAAAAGATCAATGAGTTTACCCGTTTGGACTCATTAAACTAATCATAGAAGGAAATTTGATAGTACAACTACATTCAGTATTAGAAAGCGTGGTTTGGCAGCAGTCGTTCCCTTGAACATGGCACTCCCTTAGATAAACCTTCCTTGTGGCATCCTCTCAATATAAATCCTATCATCCTATGAGTTTAGCCTAAATACGTTGATGTAATTGCATCTTTGTATCCTAACACTTTGTAGTGTTCATGAGTCTACTGCTACATGACTAAGACCGTTGTCATGCCTTCTATTGTTCAAGGGTTAACCTTTTGTTTCCTCCATCAACCCATCAAACATATCCTTCCATCATGCCCTCCATTGTTTAGACCCAAATGCTCAAAAGATTCATCAACAAACAAAATCATTCTTGTCCTGTTTCATGTCGATTGATGTAGGACACATTATTGCCTACCTTTCGACAGGTTTCTTCCTATTGACATCAACACTCTATCCGAGAAGACAACCTAGAAATAAATTCAGTGCCTTCGTAGATTCAGACATTAGTGGCAGGTTTCCTTATGTTTGATTAGGGGTTCTCATTAAGGGCTCCTGGTTAAGTGATTCTAACAAGTGTTTGATGACAAAGAAATCTTTCACACTCATTAGATTGTACTGTGGATCTTGGAGACCATCACCATTATCAGTGGCCTTCCTCGCATCTATTAACGGTCTCCATTGTTGACTGGTAATCAAATGATTTCGTGCATGTTTGACATCAATGCACATATTCACATGTATCGATCTATGCTATTTGGTGAAGCAGAAATCAAGACCTTGGGTAGAGGCTTGCATCATTCAGCCTTGTTTCCTCTCCCAAGATACATATATTGTTTTTTTGAGACAGTTTATCAGGATGATTTTATTATGACACCAGATCCACATTGTGCTTATTAGTGGCCAACATTTGTCATATCTCTTTGTAGAAAATCACTCTGACATAGATACTAAGCATGGGACTACACGACTCAGGACATGATTTTAGTAGTTTATATATATGTGTTGTATCAGGTTTCTAGTACAACCCTAAGCTTTGATCCTCTATCTCTTTTTGAAAGGAAAATTATAGTTTTAGTAAAGTATTTCAGCCGTCATCACTGCCTCTGATCTCATACTTTAGGGGGCATCTGTTATACAACAAATTGACCTCCTCATCAACTCATAGGGGAAAGACATGATAACTGGAACAAAGACCACAATCACAGGCCTTGATTACACACTAACGTTGGTTGTGCACTAACAACCTACTTTATAAATCTTGTTACCAAGCCTGGAGGTGGGTAAGTGACTCTAATAAAACATGTTGCTAGTATGGGAACAACGTTAGTGAAACTTGGTGAAGTTCCAAGGGTCAAAGGAATGAATTGACTCACAAATATCTAGATATTCATTCCTAAAATTACTCAAGAAAAGGATGGAAACATCCAAATTCGAGATATTTTGAGGATTTCTAATCTGAAAGAAGGAGGAAAATGGGAAAGTGCTGAAAAGCATGGCAAGTTTATTTCTTTTTCCCTAGTGAAATCAAGGAGGAGCTTGGCAACCCTAACTCAAGTGCTATATAAGTAAAGTGAGGGTTATTGTGAAAGAGGTCAGATAATTTGAAAGGATAGCATACTTGACTATTGAGCATTGACTCATATCATAAGAAGTGAGAAAGAAGGGAGAGAGAGAGAGAAGATGGAGTGGTAAAGGAAGGATGATACAACAAATGGTTGTAATCACTCTTCCAACATTAATATAGAACTGCAGTTGTACTATCTACTTGTGGTGTTGATACTATCATTCATCTAGTTGTTTGTTCAATACCTATTAGCCTAAGTAGCTTAGTTGTATGCAATTAGATGTTCTTTTATATATTCATGTATTAGTTATTAGAGTGGTATGCTGTGATTATGCTTGTCTCTTCTATGTGCATGACTTGATTTGGAGCCAGCTTTGAGGGACTTCCACTTGGCTGCATTGTGATCTCCAAACGAATCTACATGAAGACTTGAGGTAATCTACTTCTATTGCTTTGATAGTTAGTTATTGTCTACGAACATGCATGTAACTTTGTGCAGTTGTAGATAATCTTAAAGTCTGTCGAAGGTCCCAGGAAGACATTTGAGGGTATCTACATTCGCCATACACTGTGCATTTTACCCCATAGCATACCTGCAGAAACTGAAATTGTGATTGAACAAAACAAATTGCAACTAGTTGAAATGAATTTTCTAAATGGAAATTTGCAGAATTGAAAAGGAAAGCAAAGAAATGTAGAATTGAAAGAAAACAAATGACTAGTCTACTTTTGCCGAAATAAACTATTAGCAGAATGTTGCAATAGGAAATAGAAGAAACAGTAATCGTGGAATACTCTAATGCTTCCTCGGCAAGGGCACCAAAAAGTGATGAGCACGAGTATTGCAGCAAGAATGCTACAACTCCTGGGCTACCAACTTTACTTTTATCAACCCAGTAGTTCGTAACAAACTTGGAAGCATTGGTGCTATATGCACAAGTACTAGTTCTCACTACAGGTTGTCACTTGGTCAGCCAACGTGACATCACTATGATCTCAAACCTACTTCTATAGATTCTAGAATAAGCTCTATGTGTGATGAAAGGAAAGAAATATTACTCTACATATGCTATTCTAACTGCAAAAAGGAGAAAGACTCGAATGTAAAGAAAAACTTAGTAAACCCTAATTAACAAGCTAATTCTACTTTTGCTGAAAACACTATGCAAACCATGAAAGAAATGCCATTATCTACTAAAGGAAGTAAAAAACATCCAACCATGTTATTTCTGGAAGTAAATAAGAAAAAAACATATTTTTTTATTTTTTTGTGTTTTTATGTGAATTTAACATGCATCTAATTTATTGTGTGTGAGTGTGGCAGCGAACAGGTTAGAGGGAAGTTTTGGAGCTTGGGAGGATGTAGGATAGTGTGGATAGGTCCTAGGAGGTCTTAGGTGGCCCTCCAGAGGCTTTTCCCACACTCAACCTTCAAAATAAAGCCTACAGGAAAACTATAGGAGGAAAATAGGGAAACTACAAGAGGTCTACAAGAGGAGGCCGAGAGAAATTTTCATTGTTTTGAGGGTGTGGGAGTGGGTGGAAAAGGTGGATGAAGGCTAGGATGAGGCGTTAGGGTGCCCAAGGTCTACCATGAATCACCAGGAGGGAGAAATATGATTGGGTTTTCTCAAGGAGAGAGGAAGAAGTTCTATGAAAATGAAGGAAACTAGGGCAGAATTGAGGTGAGGTTTGCGATACCTATAGAGCATGGATCAGATGGAGGGTATGATTTCTGGTAAGCGGGCCTAATGCTGGAAGATAAATACTACATAGAAACTGATAGTCAATGAAGAAAATCAAGCAACCAATGTAATGAGTGCATCCTAGGAAAAACAGAGTTTTACGTTAAAATGGACCAAACCATTTTGTATAGAAGGAAATGTTGGTAAATTCTATAAGGAAGGAAAGCATGCAAAAGGAATATTGTAAATAAGGAATTTAACATGATAAAGAAGATCTAAAGCAAAGAAAAACTAGACTATCAGCTTACCAGAGAGCTGCAAACACTAGAAGTCCTAGGAATGAGGAAAATCTATGTTTTTGGGACAACAAGAGAGTCTTTGCCTCAAATCATGGTCCTAGAGGGAGGAAAAAAGGCTAAGGCACTATTTCTAGCCTTTTGAATCTTCTTTGATCACAGCTTAACTTGCTACAGAAAGCATAAATGGAAGCAAGCTACTAAATCATCAAAAGCAACCTATTCTTAACCATAAGAGAAATACATCTTACAGCAAACTAATCTACAAACAAAAGTAAAGAATACAAATGCATGTAAAGAGAAGCTTGTCTTATTGCGTTGGGCCCTAACCCAAGAGCTTCAGCCCTTTGAGGTAACTTAGTGCTAGCTCAAAAAGGATTCCATCTTCATTATCAAAAAATAGCAAGATTATATAACATTGTCATAAAATAGTAAGCTCGAAATTTGAGCAGAGTTTACATAAGCTAAAAGTTGACCCTAGTGAGGCCCTTGGCCTCTATACTTCTACATCTGAAGCTACCAACAACTTCCTTAAAATCAGGGAGGCTTGGCTTCCAAAACAACAGATAAATATCAACCATCTTGCACTTGCTCGACTGCCTTCTATTACATGACTTGACTGCTTGTACTCCAAGCTGAATGAAGGGGAATTTGAAGTGAGGAGAAATAAATGAGGGGTATTCCCTCCTATAAGTCCTTTCCTCTATCTACTTCAAGTTATTGTTGTAGTTTGACCGCTAGATCCTTGACTTTGACCTTGAAATACATCAATAATCTACATTAAATACATGTTAGACCACATGGCATAATAACTAACTCAACTCACCCTATAAGCATTAATATAATCAGAAAATCATACAATAAGCTAAGAGAATGGTTGATTTGACTAGGTTAGGAGGTAAAATGAGCCCATATAACTACCCATTTATGAGGCTCATCACAAGGGCAAGACCAAGGTGCCAAAGGACATTGATGAGAGCAAGGTCCCCTTGCAAGCCCCTCTGTTGCCAACCAAGATTTTCTTTGAAGGACTGCAGTTGGGGTAGGTTCCTCTATTAAAATTAGAATATTGGGACTTAGCTAACATTGAGAAGTCCCCACACTTGGCGATAGAGTAGCTAATGCGTCGCATTGTTGACACAACCACCAAGATGACTGCCTTAGAATTGCGGAAGTGGCTCAGGGGAGTAGACAAGGTAGGTCTACTCAACTTGCTATAGGTGCCACACTACAATTGCACCCCCATTATAGTATTGGTCATCAAGCAACTACTATGCCTGGTGCACGATGGTTTTCTGTGGCTCGAGGAGCCAATATTTGTCACTGATAGATTGATCCATATGATCACGTGGCTGCCCTACAGGGGAAAATCTGGCCATAATGTTTGGCGGAAAAGGTGGCAAGAAAGCCCTCACAAAGGCCATGAAGGAGAAATTCAAGCTCACAAAGCACTCGTGAGGCTATGAAATCTCGAGTATCTATGACTCTATGGTCAACGTGGCCACGCAAATCTTGACAGGAAAGGTTATGATAATGTGTCGCACAGATGAAGTGTCAGCACTATTCATTGTGCTAGTAGCTCAATGTGTCGAAAGGTCCAGTTTAATTGGGTGCACTATCTTTGCGGTGAGTTCTTTTCGAACTTATGTGAGGCAGAGGAGGTCAACAAGACCTTCCACTATGCATGGCTCTTGCTATCTATTGTGTTGGTAGCTTAGGAGTTGCCGGAAGACAGTCAATTCCCCTCGGTCGTGCTAGACCTACTAGAAGGAGTGAATTATGCTTCACTGTGGGTGACCAAGGATGCTCAGTGCATCAAGGATAGAAATATATTTTGGATCTTGATGGAAATGAACATCTGCATGGACATCAATCCCAAACTGCACTTTTCACCTACTGTGTTTGCCAACCTATAGGGGTACACAGAGTTCAAGGCATACTTTCACCATGTGTGGATCAGGGCATGGAAGGGCCTTAGACAGACATGGTATGACTTTCCTTACTTGACAATAGACGACGCTGTTGATGCAGTACTTTATCATTGGTTGACAGAGTGGCACATTACCTCAGACTTGGTGGTGGGGTCGAGCAAGTCCACTGCACAACACAAAAAGGAGGAGGGCAAGCTCAAGATGATGCAACTGGCCGAGAAGAGGAAGAAGGAGGTTGTTGACAAGGCCTAGGCAGAGTTTGATGCCGCCCAGTAGATTGGAAAGCAAAGAGGTGAAACAGAGCATGGCTATAACAAAGGCACGAGGTCGCCTTCGCCTGAAACAAAGGAAGAAATGGACGAGCAAACAAAGAAGCATGGAGTAGACCCGCAAATGGCGTTGGACCACATCAAGCATCCAAGGGAACAAGATAAGGTTGGGTCAAGGAAGAAATCCAAGGCTAGTAAGCCATCATTGGACCCAATCACCCTCATAGAGGGAGATTTGCATGACATTGGAGACACGTTGTGGGATGTCAATGTAGAGGCACTACAATAGTTTGAAAAATAGAAACAACTACTATTGGGGGCCACCTAGAGAGGTTTGTAGGAGCTGCAGACTCATGCATCATAGGTTAGAATGGTGTACACCAGCCTTGCTATCAATACTTCAAAAGCTACTGAGATGCTACATGCAAAGGTCTCTTGTGTGATAGTGCTTCTGGATGGAGCACTAACCACAGACAAGGAAGATGATACACCCACTGTCATTGTCCTCAAGGGATTGTGGTTGAACTTGGCAGCACTGCATGGCAAGATGCTCCACCTATTGTAGGAAGGAGTGATCATGGAGCTGAGGACCCACAAATACCGCGCTTTGTAGGTGATCAGTGAGCAACAAATGAATAATGAACAGCTAGCCGTACAACAATACTTTATCATTACCACCGTGATTGATGTAACCAACCGAGCCAAGCATATAGTTCAGGTCATGGAGGAGGCATGCCGAATGGTCCTAGAGTTGGCCATTCCTAAGGAAGAATTGGTCGAGGTGCATGTTCACAAGCTTGCTAAAGGGGTGTACAATGCTCACACAAAGTTGGCTAAGATTTAGCTGGAGCTGAACCTATAGATTATAGATTTACAATTGAAGGTCCAGCCTTCAGCTCCACCAAAAATAAAGTAGTAGCGTGCAACCGCTGTCATAAAGGTGATAGAGGTGGTAGACAGTGCAGTAGCAGATTGCACATAACTTTTCGAACAGTTGTTCAAGGTCTTGACGAGCTTGCAGGAGGACCCTAATGTACAATGGCTGGAGACAAAATCACGAGAACTGTAGCAGTGCTATGACAAAGTAAAATGTATAGTGCGAACCATCACTCTCACGCAAAGACTGGCAAAGATGCAAGAGGCCAAACAATTGAAATAATAGTTAGATGTGGCGTAGCACAAGGAGGCAGTGTTGAAGGTGCGGTTGAAGGCTTGGCTAGATGAGGATTATTCAATCATGACCTTTATTTAAGGTAAGCTTGCTAATCTGCAAGTGACTTAGTAGAAGCTTCAGGGTGATAGTTCAGGACCAGTAGCCAAGTAGTTGGTTGAAGAAGCAAAGCAAGCAACCGCACAATGCACTACGAAGGTTGTCTTCCTACAGGTTTGGCTAGGAGGTCTTTGGCCCAAGATGTCCATGCCTACAGAGTGAGTTGAGGGTGAGTCACCATGTTTGTGTTGGGGGCCTGTTGGGAACAGTTCCCCCAAAGACAGTTTTGGGGCTAAAATCCCATGTTTTGCGACATATTTCGTAATAATGTTCTAAAGTCTCCATATTCTGTGGTCGTGGAGTGAAAAGGTGTCAAAATTCATAAAGGGTTGTCTGCCCTTATTTTGTAAAGTGTAAAGTCAGCTATAAAGATCCACCCATGGTCTGCAGACCATGTGATTGTATAAAAAAATGAGCTAAGTAAGTAAGCTCTAAGTACTCGGTTGGTAGACAAGTTTTGAAGTCTTCGTAGAGAAGTGTAAGTGTTTCGAGTCTTAGCATAGGTAGAGGCTCTACAACTGAGTCCATGGACCCCTACAGTTGTGTGCGTAGGGTGGATAGAGTATGTATCAATCTGAAGATATCAATAAAGAGGAGTATTCTGCAAATTTTGAATATTTATTTCTCATTAATGCATTCTCTTATATTGTGGTTTAGGTTTAATTTACAATGTTTATGTGATGCGTGAATGTATGTGACTGTATTGGTTAATTGAACAGAAGTAAGAATATCTATTTAGACGATGCTAACTTTGTTTGATTAGTAAGATAAGTAAAACACTTAAGATAACTTGGGAACCTATACAATACGTTGTCATAGTAGCGCAGAAGTACCTGGATCACAGGATAAGGTTGTACGAAGGTCAATCATACGCCTTTGTGGAGGTACTGAAGGGCAGAATAAAGGGTAGACTATCAGAGCCCTAAAGCTTAGTGACCTACGTGGAAGTATGAACAAAGGGTATAAGCCAACGTCATGACCATCTCAGGGTGTAGAACTTGGTTCTAGCATCCCCCATATCGCTTTGAGTGAGACTTTGGACCGTACTCCACAGGTTAATGCCAAAAGGGCCAATAGTGTAGGGATTTGTTTGCCTAACTAATGTTGAACTTGGGTCAAGCCCTTTAAGACAACAATCTATCTATTTTTACAAAAAATATCCCTAAACATTTTGCAATTTGCATATTATGGACTAGTAAGATCCGTCAATGCTTCTAAACTTTAAGATAAACTTCCATCACAAAATTTTCACTTAAACCAATGATAAAGGACTCAAGGTTACCTTAAGGCCATTATTTGGAAGAAAATTTTTGGAGTTGTTTTTTACCCTTGACTTCATCCGCACATGCTTCCCTTCTATTGTAACAATATAGAGTAACCACCATACATGTAGACAAAAGGCTTGGCTTGGTTGACAGTTATTTAAGCGTAATTCCCCATTGCCCACGAGCATCCATAGCCTCGATGGTTTTTCCTACTGATATCATAGTTCAGTACCCGCTATCAGCAGGCATCCATAGCCTTGATGGGTTAACCTCTTAAACCTCTTTTACACTGAAGAATCTAGTCCCATGTTTCCTACAATTTTAGTTTTATATTGTGAATTTTTTTTTGCAATTGCTAGATGGGGGATTGGATTGCAAAAGCCCATTAAAGGCATAGGATCACATTTTTCTGAGTGACATAGATTACGTTCATAATGTCTTCAAATCATAAGGTACTTATAGGTACTCAAAGGATATAACATGAATGAGCGATTTTTAATGTGAGTTGGATGATGCTGGGAAAGAATAACCAAAAGACACATAAACTCATACTAATCATAGTTTCCATGTATGCTTTCACTTTTAAAGTAGTGTTCCACCATGAGTCGAGATTTCAATAACTCTTCTGCAAGTCTTAATAAATATGATCGAATATCATGCTTTGGTGTTATGGTTATAGTATTCAAGTCATTTATTAGTATCATTATATGGACCTCTTAATTTTGTTATAATCCACTTAGTATGTTTTGGTCACTATATGTTGTTCGACTAGTTTCTATTGTTAATTAGAAATCTATATGAATAAGAGAAATGAAATTCCAAAAAAGGAAAAGGTATATAAGCTATGAATAGTTTGGAATTATCATTTGATTCAACTTCTATGGAAAAAATTGTTTATTCCATCATTTTCATGAAGTAGTGATCTTAATGATAAAGCATGAATACATCATTTTTAACAATTGAAGGAAAATCAAATATGTCATCAAATACTCACCTAAGTGTTCTATTCCATTGACAAAGATGTTGTTTCCACTTTTGAAAAAATTCTTCCAATATTTAAGCATCCCCAAATGAACAAGGTCCTTGAATCGTGCTTTGTCTTGCAAAAATAGCGAATTGGTACGAAAATTTTGAGTACTAGTCAGATGAAATATGGTACTGGATAGTTGATATGTACTATGGAAATGAAGGAGAGTATCTTCACATAAAATTCCAAAAACTTCTAACTATCATAAATAAATAATAAGTGGGAAAGAAATGTAATAGTTTAACCATGTTTCTATTTGAAATAAGATTAAGTGGTAAAACAATATGCAACTGAAAGAAACCACAATAGAAATTTGTTATAGGAACATAGATCTCTTACTTTCAACTAGTTTAGTTTTAGCTATTAACATCCCCACTTATACAAAAAATTTAGAAAGATGTTACACTATATTTTAGAACTTAAGCTAACTATTATATGCATTCATTATTTATTTATTTATTATCGTACTACACCTAAGAAAAATAAATTCCTCTCCTCAAGTATATGAGTATTGCTAAGGTAAACATGTGCATAACAGTGATAGATATGCATTCATACTCAAGTTTAGAATATAATCTTCAATGCATACATGAGTATGAAGATCCAATTGTTTTAATTATGATGGCAAGAAGTAAGGAAGAATGAAAGGGTGGCATGGCCTTATAATTGCTTCAAACCAAATTTCAACAAAATTAAAATGCTCTTGGTTTACCTCTTTATTTGGCTCATTTGGAATATCCTCCTTTACCATGCCATGCAAATATTATAGCATTAGATGATTATCCTCTTGTGTGCTCAGATGATCCACAGATAGGCATGTCAAAAATTCTTCAATATCAGGTTCTAATGGTTGTTATCCATTGGATGTGGTCCATGATTGTTTAGTTTCTTCGACAAAATTACAAGGGTGAAGATCTTCCTTTGGATGTGGTTTATGGATTTGTTGTTCTTCGATCACTTCTGGAGAGGCAGATAAGTTCTTAACTGCTATCAATATTTATTCTTCATGAGAAGCAAAGATCTCGGTTGCTACTAGTATTTAAGAGAGTTCTCCCAAAATATTGATCTTCCTTGAATACTTATGTTTTGGTTGTGTTGTAGCGGCTATAGCCACCCTCAATTTTTTTTCCTTAGCTCCATTTCTTAGCCTCCCTACCAACTATCCTTAACAACATGTCTTGCACTCTTAAGTACATAAGATTCATTAGTTTTTTAGTAGCTTGCTAGCCTGTGTATGTTAGCTTTCTTCATTCCCCTCACAGCCTGCAACTCCGAACATGGGCCATCTACTAGATGAGTATCTCCCTCATAAAATTACGCAATTTTGGAGGGGAACTGGCCTTACCTCCAGAAATTGCGCAAATTTGACTGGTAGCCTGTTGGGCTAAGAAATTGTGCAATCCTGTCAAACAAACTTCCTTAACAAAATTACGGAATATGGCCTAGCAATGCAACTCGGCCAAAAAATTGCACCATTCTAGGCAGTAGTCAACTGATCCTTCAAGAAATTGCACAATCCCTCTGGGAAACCACCCTAGATTCTCCAAGAAAATATGTCAAAATCCCTCTTAGTCAAGCATGTTGTTGCATGTGCCTTCAGGTTGTCTCATTTGCTCCGGGACCAAGAAAAATTGACCTGCATGCATGGGTTACTTTTTCCCGAAATAGAAAAAGGTATAATGCAAAAAGAATCCATAGATTTTAGGGATCTATTTTTAGTAGGTGGAGGTTACATGCAGAGATCGTTTTAGAATCTTTCCTCCAAGTGTCACTTTTACCTAAATTTGTGGCATGCACATCATGAGCCTCAAACTTTTTATTCAATGCTTCAAAGATCATTCGTCACATTGATCTTGGAGCTTTGACATCGCACAACACATCTAGGAATCTTAAGCACATCCACCTTCACTATTTCCGTGTAAGTTCACTTTACTTCTCTTTTGCAGCATTTCTATTTATTTTTGTGTTTTTGCTTGTGTGAGTGTTGTCTACTTGATTTCCATGAGCACTTGATATCATTTTCACACATGTTAACCTGTACAAGAACCATTTGATTTTTTGTTTACATCTCACTACTGTCACATGAATGACACTGTTTTGCATGAACGATCACCGATTCGACAAATCATTTCACACACATGCATGTTGTTCCATTTTAGGAATCTTGAATTTGTTTTTCACATGAATGATCATTCACTCCTACTTACACTCAGTATTGACATACATTCACATCTTCATATGCTTTTAGTTGCCCGTCGGCATGTCTAGGCAACCTTGGTTTGGACTCTACCTTGCTTGGAAAACATTGCGCAATTCTAAGAGGGAAGGCTCTACCTTCCTCCCAGAAAATGGACAAATTTGGCTAGTTAGTTCCTTCTAGCCTTGCTTTGCGTAATTCTAAGAGGCAGTGACTGGTGGCCTCGAAAATTGTGCAATGCAGTCCTTGGCCCTGCATCACTTGCAAGTTGCAATTGTGAATTGTGCAATATCAACACCCAATAGGCCAATTTGGATTGTGAATTTCACAATTCTAATAGTCAACCAACCCCTCGACAGTCCAGACTACCTTTTACATAGTTCTAATAGACAGTCTCCCGGCCTCCTAGTGAAAATTGCACAATCCTTGCAAGTTAGAATTTGGGTATGTTGCATGCTAGTCCTCAAGTTTTCTTTTGTTTTAACTGACATATTTATTGCCATCCATGTCTCCATGTCTCCAGATATAGCAATTGTTTGTCTGTCTCTCAACAGTTCAAGATCAATGGCCTCCAAGAGAGCAGGGTCAAAGGACACCGATTGAAGCACAACAAGAGCAACATTTGAGTGAGTGTATATGAGTTTTCATATATACAAAGACACCAAGTTGTTCGTAGACAAAGATATCAAGCTGAAATGGTAACATGTCAATGATACATTCTCAGACACATTTGGGTATGATCTTGAATCCCTTGAAGTCTATGTGAACATTCACAAGTCCAGCTTGTACCAAATTGTATACAGACACCCCGCGTTCCCATGCACGGACATGATACATTGGATCATCTCACACGCTGATCCTAAGATGATGACATTGAGCAGTGTCAGTGAGATATAGATTTCTACCTTCAAGACACAAGACTATAAATAGATGTACCACTTGTTGAAGCAAGTGATCACCATAAAGACACCCTTTAGCATACCCAGTAGCAATGCCAACTCCAAGGATATCTTGAAGAATTGGGTGAAGGACCCAGCCAAATTTAGGATGACACCCAACCAGATCTACAATATGAAGATACTGCAAAAAGCGTATCATTACTTGGTCATATTTGCATGTCACTAGTATGGCCAAGAGAGCATGGATGCCTTCCCACATAATTCCATGATCGCGTTGGACCAACTGGACAGTGAAGGCGAAGGATGCAATTGGTCCAACATGTTGGCTAACAGGCTGAAAGAATAGGTAACAGGAGCTCGACAACCACCCAAAGGTCAACAAGAAGGAATATACATGTATGCATATATCTTGGATGCAATTTGTGCCCGTCAAGAGCTCCCAGGCTTGAAATGGGCATGGACACCATCGGAAACCTCTATCAATACTTATTGTAAACTATTTTCCGAATGCATCTTTCGAGGAGTCATCACACAACTTTCAGATCATTTTGTCACCCCGGTGTATAACTTGATATTTGAGCAAGATCCACCTTGCATGTTAAAGGAAGCAATGGAGACATTGATCGACATAGCAGATTGGTATGCGTCACCTCTTGTCACCTTCATACATATGTACAATGCGGAGAAGACTCCACATGTTTCTTCAAAGTTTGCCATGGACAAGCTCATCATGCAAGAAGTATCATGCCACATCTTGGCAGGAATGTTAGCTAGGTTGCACCGAAAGAAGGAACCATGGCCCACTCTTCCATTACGAATAGGGTTGTACAAGATATGGAATCTCAAGCATGCGGATGCTGAAATAGAAGAGTTTTAGAAATATCATTTTGGCACCAGATGATTTAATTCATATGACCCACATTGTTTTGTGAAGGATCACTATGCATCAGTACAGTTTCCATGGATCCACACGACATGTCATTAGGCTAAGGAAGACCCATGGAGATATTGCCATAGCTTCTCTGGGCCCAATGACCTATTTTGTATCATTGTGAAATGGTTAGCAAATAAGCATGAAGAAGAGAACCATCAATAGCAGCAATAGTGGTAAACATACCAGCACACGACAAAGGAAAGAGAAAGGCAAGAGAGGCAGAACAAAGCTGCAAGTTTAGAGTAGATGCACTCGTGCAGAATGCAACTTTGGAAATAAAGGTGAAGAGGCAACAACATGATAGGAGGACCACACAAAGGCAGAGATAAAAACAGAGGATGGAGAAAATAGTGAAGGAGTTGCTTGAGTTGAAGGAGAGACTCCAGAAGCAATAGGAGTTTCACATTTAGGAGAAGGAAGTGTATACAGGATAGATACAATAGCGTGTGCAACATACACATATTGATGAAACTATGACCATACAGGTGTTGGAGTCATCCAAGCAACTGGCACAAAGAAGGCAATGTGAACAGTAGTAGGAGAAAGAATTTGCTCAAGAGATTGAACAAGTACTTGAGTGGATGGATACAAAGATGGAGCAGCTAGAGTTAGAGAAAGATATCGGCCTCATGCCTTACCACCAAGAGGTCAGCCCACCAACTTCACCAGATCTCGAAGCAAAGTAGGTCCCAAGTGACGAAGGAGATATTGAGATCCTTGGAGACAATCCAGAAGAATAGATGCACAACATATTATTTGATGAGTCACAACATAGAGTTATGTAATTGTGCAGTGTGTCTACTGTAGATGACCACACATCTCCTATGTAGTTTGAGGAATGAGTGATTGTATATGACATGTCCAAGCATACAAAAACATTGACTAATGCTACCAGATCATATGCCAAGGTCACTAGCTCGAGTGTTCGCTTCTTGATAGTAGAGAACAAATGAATCGATAAGTATTTATAGATGGCCAAGCAAGGAGGAGAACTGGTTACAGCATCCGCCCAAGTAGAGTTGAAGAAGGTGATACTAGATGAATTGTTGTCCCTTGAGACACTCATGTAGGTTTTGTATTCCATATTTGGTACCATGCATAAGGAAATTGTCCATCACAACGACTGACAGCAGTGATGTGCTAGGAGAGCACGTATCTTTTCAAACATGCATATTGTTGTTGATCACATGAAAACATGGACAATGAGATACAAGGGAGCCCCATCACACTTGCCCAAGATGATGAAGCCCACAGTAGTAAAGTTGGAGGCATGTATCCAGAGTTAGATCCAGAACTATGAAGAACTCCCGCAGCTCATCACTAGTTTGCAGGCTTTCCATGCACGAGTGTTTAGAAGCATGGATGTTTTTGTGCATGCATATGCGATCCCATCTATTGGGACACTCACCGAGGAAAAGACAAAGGCACAAGTCTAACTGGATCTTGACTTGTACATTGATGAGATGATGCGCATAACCACCAGCACAAACTTAGTGATCAGTGCAAACATCATGCATCAATATGTCATTGGTCTGGCTGCACTCAAGACAATGATGCGCATGTTATTAGACACGTTGGACAGAGGATACATAATAGTGTACCCAGATGGAACAGACGCAATAATTCGTTTCTAGAAATATATCACCACAGAGTACATGGACACCATCATGGACTACCAAGCTTGGCATTGATTCGCCACCATCGACCATCATGAGGATGTCAAAGAGCTGGTCTTCCCATAGTTGTCCATGTCATAATGATGTCTTGAATGGCTTTCTCAAGGCTATTTTTTCTCACATGGATACATGTGCAGATTGTACGTAATGTCCTCTCAAATGGAATTTCAAGTGTCAATAGCTGAATGTAATAGTGATAGAGTAGTTGAAGAGTCATGAGGGTATATGAACAGTCACAAAGGGGAATGTCAAGGGTCACCCCACCATTTACTATATGTAGTACCTCATAACTCATCGTGTAGGCTTTTGGTCAGCCAAGCTTCTGATAAGAGTATCTTAGAGAAAGCTTGAGAGTATTGTAATGAGCCTTGGCTTCTCCACAATGCAGAGCTAGTATATCTCCTTGGAGGAACAAGGGAAAATAAATATAACATTCCACTATCGGGACTAGTGATTGGTCATGGTTGTATTGTATGATTCTTCATCCCTCCATAAGTGATCAAAATTCTCTTGTTGCATTGCATTTTAGGTGTCTCATCTGATCATCTACATTCCAATAGGATCATGGATCATCTGATGGTGTAGCATTTTATAAATTTTTCCTCGTGATTTTTACCTGCTGGTCCATTTTTAGGTCATTTAGAGTCATTTTTGTCTTTACATCTGCAAAAAGTCATTTTTAGGGTTTTAGGTCTCATTAGGTATAGGGTTTATCCTCAAGGTCTTGTGAAAGCTCAATAATGGTCAACAAGCACATGAGGAGGTCAAATAAAGTCTCAGCATCAAAAATTTCAATAATGACATGCTTAGTGATTGATTTTTCCTCAAAACTCTGTTTTGAGGAAAAACATAATTTTTTATGTTTCATGTACAAAATTTCATGTAATTTCTTTTTTCTATATGTAATAATTTCAAGAGGCAGCCCTGGTCACCTTACCAAACTCCTCAATTCCCTCCCCTACAAAAGAGTCAAAATTTCAAAGCATTTATTCCATCAAAGGAAAAAAGTAAGACAAACTGCCCAAAAAAGAGTTTCAAAAAACAAGTGAAATACAAACATTAGGAAAGTGGGTTTTCATTAGTGAAAAATAAAAATCATTGGTATATAAAGTGTTTCCATGTCAAAGGAAGCTCATTTGTATGCCAAAGGAGAAGAGAGCAAGTGCAAATCATGTTTTCAAGCCAAAGGAGTGATTTTGCATCATAACAGTGAAAATTTGGAGGTGTGGCACACTTGGGTCAAGGCGCGGTGCACTTGGCCTATGCGGTGCATACAGAGGAAAATTTGTACTGAGTTTCAAACTGGCGTGATGCACCAGAGAGTTGCGACGCACTTGTGAGTGTGGGCAACACATCAGTCTTGAAGACCCAAAATCATCCAAATCTTCCCCCAAAGCTCCTAAATCGCAAACTCTTCATTTCACAAGTTGACACCCCCATATTGCTGATGTATGATTTTCCATCAATGTTTATAGTTTTTCAATGGGGAAAAATTAAACCCTACTTCCTTGCACAGTTGTATTGAGAAAATTGCCTAGTGTTTACAAATTACAGCTTTTGCTATCCTATTCACCCCTGCCATTTCACTTCCCCTCACTACCATTTCATTCACCTCTTTCCTCCTTCCCTTTTCACTCACACTTACCTCTTCCCCCTATCCCTAAAACTAATAACCCTAATCCCTAATCCCACTACCCCAAACCCCAAATTGATAGCCCAAAACCCTACACATCATTCCCCAAACCCTGCAATTTTCAGTAACCCTACAAGCAGCATCCCAAACCCCCTATTTACAGTCTCTTCACATTCCATATCATCAATCCCTATTGTCTAGCAGAAAATAACTATTGACACTATAAAATCTCTTCATACTCATTTAATAAAAATCAAGCATTGGCAAACATGGAGTCAAATTCTTCTTATGACAAAAATGAAGAAACAATAAGTGACTCCTCCAAAGAAATTAATGCACCAAGGAGACCTCACAAAAGTGGAAAACATATTTGAGAGGAACCCACTACACTTAGTGAGTTGTTGGCCTACCCAATGACTGTAGCATGCTTCAAACATCACTCCTGCTATCAATTTTGTGAGATGGTGGAAAGATTCAAATACCATCATGAGCTGGCTAGATTGTTTGTCCTCCATCTTCACAATGGTTAGGTCAATTTGGCAGGTGTGACATTCACTTTGACACCAGAATCTATAACTGAAGCAATAGGTATTCTAAATGTGGGTGAGCAATGGAACAAGAGATAGATGGTAGATAGGGAATATTATGAGCCTTATGTCAAGGCTAGTTTTCAGAGGTAGATTAGTAGAGTTTTCCCTTTCGGGTATCTTCAGGATACATATGCTCCATTGATGAAGCTCATAATTAAATATTTTAACTATGAAGGCAGATTTTCTCACTTATATGCCTACCACATCAGATTATTAATGCATTTCACTAGGGTTAGGGTGATCAACCTCCCCTATTTCATATGCCAGAATATCAAGAAAATGACCACATTAGTGCAAAGGAAACCTCCTCATCAGTAGTATAACAACATCTATCACTTTGCATTAATCAAAGTTGTGGTTTTGCATCAACTTAGTTTACTGAATGTTTCATCGAAGGATTTCATTTCACATGAGGTCTTCAAAGGCTCTCAAGTACCTCCACCAGTTTTTCATGAGGTAGGAGAGCGTTCACATCAGCAAGAGGTGCATGAGCCTCAAACCACCAATGTGCCAGTGTTTGTCACTTACCAAAAGTGCAGAAGGAGATTGTTTATAGCAGCAAAACGAGTACTATCTCCACCCGAGGTGGAAGGGGTCTCATTTCCTTCAACAAAAAAGCAAGTACAGGACAAAGGTAAGTAGCCATTCCATGATGAAGGGCCTTTAGAAGGTCAAGAGAGAGATTCCATTCTCATTCAGGGTGATGACACTAATTTGGGCACCCAAAGCTCAAAGCTCAAGGAGATAATTCAGGAACAATAAGCTGACATTCATGACTTGTCTCTCAACCTGGAAAGAGCCAAGTGGATGATCAACTATCTTGAGTAGAGGAACAAACATCTAGACGATCAACAAACCATCATGGAGCTCCAAAACATAAGAGAAAACTGGCAAGCTGCTAAGAGGAGGAAAGTCAAGTTGACACCACTTGAATAAGAAATTGATGCTGATCATGAATATTGGCTTGAAAAAGTAAACATGCACTTTGAAAAGATGCTGGATAAGGCCAACAAAGAGAAAAATATGTTGAGGCACATGGCCTACCACTATTTGGCGAGAAACAAAGTTTGCAAGGCAAGAATTAGGATTTTGAAGGCCAAGTTGAGGAAAGCTTTGAGGAAGAGGAAAGAGCAAGACAAGCTTAAGATTTTGGGTGAGGCTTCCTTAGCCTAACATAGCACTTTATGTAGGACACTCAGCCCAAATTTCAAGAAATTTGGGATACTTTTTGCAAATTTTGAATTTTTGGAGCAAAACATAGGCTTTTCTGCCTGATGCGCCACACCACCTGGCGCACGCTTTTGCTAGGGACCTCCGTTGGAGGAAAACTCAACATTTTTTGATTCTTTAGGAAAAAATATGAATTCCCACAAATGGCCAAGAAATTTTGTCAATTTTTGAGCTTTCAAAAGGGTCAAAAATACCTCAAAAATGCCCTTTCTACCCCTTTTTGGCCACACAGGAAGTAGTGTTGGGAGAACTCACTTGTGGAGGGAAAAATGGACTTCAAATTCAGAAATTCTATCTGTTCTAGAAAGAAGATAGATAGACCTTTCCAGAAAGCCCACTTGGAGCAAATTTGGTGCATAGGAAGGCCTCCAAAATCAGCTACAAAAAAACATTATGCACAGGGATAGAGGTGCGATGCACAAGATGGAAAATTGATTTTTTTTGCCCAAAAACTCTGTTTTTCGCCTAGGTTCTTCTCAGTTTGACTTTTCTCTCTCTCATAATTAAACTCACGATATAATTTGATGTAACTTGATTTAATTTGATGTAAATATGCTAAAATTTCACTCATGGAGGTAGATACATCATGAAAAGGTAGTTTTGAAACTAAATGAATCAGTTTCGTAGATTTTAGAGGCAAGTTGTTCCACTGCCTACTTTACAGTTCTTAGTTTAGATCTCATTGGAACAACTGCTAAACTCATGAATTCGACCCATAAAGCCTAGAATAAGTTTTTTATTGTCTATATCTAGTACTTTTTCAGTCATTTGTCAAGGTTGAACTTTTGTGAAAGCTTTGAAGAGTATTGTACATTCATCTCTGCAGTTTGGCAAAGGAATAGACCAAGGTTTGTAGCCTTTTGTGAGATTCTTCTGGCAAATTGATTTTGTATAGTGCCTTCTTCTATAATTCAAGTTTTAAATGTGTTTATGTATGTCATTTTCTCTCTTTTCCAGATGAACTAAATGAATCAAGGATAAAGGTAAAAAATATTGATGTTGCAGTGCTCTACCTAGGGTTTGTTTAGTTTTTCATGTTTCCAACTATTTGAAGAGGATTCATGAGACTCTCATGCCCTATAAAACTCCTCACCAGTCTTAAGACTCTCCATCTCACTCAATTTTAAGTACTAAAGCATTTACCTACCTCGCCCCACAGAAACCTCTACAAGACTGAGTCCATTCCCCAGACCCAAATTTTCCTTTCACTTTTGATCTAGCAAAGCAACATAAAACTCAATCAAACTCCTCTAAGCATATACCTAGCCTAAAATTAGCCTTTACATCAGTCATCTCAAGCCTCATTTGCTATATTTTCTTGGGATTGGCAAGGAGAGAGGCCTCTCCCAACCTGGTAGGGCTAGCTACCAGGTCAAGCGTGGTTTGATGTTACCCTAGAGCTGCCTTTCTCAGCCTGAGGTAGATTTAGGCCCTAACATAGTGCAGACATCATGCATCAATATGTCATTGGTCTGGATAGACTTAAGACAATGATGTGCATGTTATTAGAAGTGTTGGACAGAGGAGATAGAAAAGTGTACCCAGACGCTACAGATGCAATAATTCATTTTCAGAAATATTTCACCACACAGTACATGGACACCATAGTGGAGTACCAATCTTGGCATCAATCCACCACCATCGACCATAATGAGGATGTCAAAGAGTTGGTCTTCCCATAGTTTTCCAAGTCATAATGATGTCTTGAATGGCTTTCTCAAGGTTATTTTTACTCACATGGATACATGTGCAGGTTGTATGTAATCTCTTCTCAAGTGGAAGTTCAAGTGTCAACAACTGAATGTAATAGTCATAAAGTAGTTGAAGACTCATGAGGGTATATGAACAGTCACAAAGGGGAATGTCAAGTGTCACCCCACCCTTTACTATATATAGTACCTCATAACTCATTGTATAGGCTTTTGGTCAGCCAAGCTTCTGATAAGAGTATCTTAAAGAAAGCTTGAGAGTATTGTAACGAGCCTTGGCTTCTCCACAGTGCAGAGCTAGTATATCTCCTTGGAGGAACATGGGACAGTGACTATAATGTTCCACTATCGGGACTAGTGATTGGTCATGGTTGTATTTTATGATTGGAACTTTCACTTCTTAATATAACAAGGCCAACATGTTTCATGCATATGCTCTTATTGTATTTCAACTATCTTGTTTACTCTAATGATATATGTATCTATTTTCTTACGCATGCATGTATGTGTTGAAAATGGCAACAATAAATGCTAAAAACAGAAGTCTTAAAAATAACACTTCTATAAATAGCAGTTTGGGTACTAGTGGTAGATTGAGCAACAGGGAATGAAAAATGGAAGTGCTAAAAATAGCATTGCTATTTTTAGCAGTTGGGGATGGATTCCAATTTTAGTCAGTCATTGGACTTAACTAGGAAGTAAAATTCGAATTTGAACTTAACAACTGTTTGAAAAAAATTAATTAATTTATCATGAGTTAATTAGTTGTGAAAAATCAAACATTAAGTCTATGTGAGGACATGCAACAATTCATCTATTAATTGAGAAATTTATCCATCAGCTAAAGAGATAAGGATGATTTCTAATTTGAGTTGTAATTACTTGGCTCATTTAACTGAGTTAGGTCCAGTTAGATTGATTTAAACAGTTTGTTTAAATTAATTTGAGTTCAGTTAGTTTATGCATGTTTGCATATAACTATTTCACTTCAGATAACTAAAGATTCTCTCATGAATAACTCATGCATGTCAGTTCAGATAGAGACCAGTTGAGATCAAAGGAGGGACAATGTAATATTAGTTGGATGGACGTTTCCTATAAAGGAAGCTCATCAATTCAGAAGGATTTATCTCCTTCAGGTTTGTGTAGTTATTTCTGAGCCAAGTGAGGTATGTGAGGTGGGAATTCACACAAGTGGAAGCACTAGACCCCGGGAAAAACCATGCAAGGAAATAGGCGGCCTGGAGGGCAGAGGAGAAGGTTTGAGAGAGGCCTTTGACTGTCTATGAGTAGCAGAGGGATTGCAGAGAGAGCAAGATAGCTTGTGAGCTGATTCTTTTCATAATCTAGACTATATTTCCACTTGTATGCTAATATAGAGTTGGGGTCTTATGCTGAGGCTTTTCCTTGGTTATTTCTTCTGTGTTATGTGTGATTGATTTCTCATTCTCAATTATATGTGTTCTCTTGATCTTGATCAATTCAATAAGCTTCCACAAAGTGTTGTAGAAGTAGATCTTGTATTGTGGTTTAGTATATTACATAATCTATTGATCTATAGTGGGAATTTCTACATGGTATCATAGCTAGCTGATATGTATAAAAATTCTACATGGTATCGGAGCAAAGGTGATCAAAGGAGAGAACAATATACTGAGAGGAGATTTCAAAGTTTTGAGTTTTGGGCTGAAAGTTTGCAGAGCATATCTGAAAATTTGTCTACAAAATTTTCAAAAACAAATAGTATATTTGGATTCCTTGTAGAAAAGGACCCTAATTCAAAAAAACAATCGGCTGAATTGGAGTTCGGATGTGGGAAATATCGTTGATTTATAATGAGCTCTTTTTCCAGAAAATTTCATGATGGTGGGAAATATGAAACAAATTGGTGTACTAGCCAAGAACATGTATGCACTTGAGGTGCAAGATGCATGCAAAGCCTTGAGGAGCAAGGAAAAGGTTAGATACTTGGTGGTTGAGAGGGACAGTAAAATACCTCCCAACATGCAATGCCAGAAGAAGTCTTAGACAATTATGGAGGAGCCACAATTGGTGAAGAAGATTTAGGAGGTTGTGAAGCAGCCACAACTGGAGTAGCCAAGAGGTTACTGAGTGGAGGAATCCATTCATGTAGAGACCTTGATTAGGGGGGAAGTTTGAGACAAGTGGGCAGAGGGATCACATGTAGCCTTACTCCAAGTGGAGGTTGGGGAGATGTGACGTGTTGGTCCCAAGAAGGCTAAAATAGGGGTAGGATCCTCAAGGTACCCAGCCTCTTGGATTAGACCTTGCTACAGGATCCCTGACGATGAGTAGTGGGATTGGCTGATTGGGTAGAGACAGATATGGATGGAGCAGCAGAGAGAGCTACAGTGCAGGATCCCCAAGACAACGTAGAGCTAGCAAGCTGCAACAATACAAGAGGCATAGAAGTGTTGCACCAGTGTAGGATGGCACAAAGCTGTGCAATGGTGTGAGATGCATGGAGTGTTGTAGCAGCTCAGAGGTTAGAGAGGGAGCACTTGATAGCAGCAGGTAGAGCTTTAGCATAAGAGTATGTTTCTATCCCAACAGAGAGGTTAGTTGGTAGTTTTTTTTTGTTTCTAGAGTTGTTGGAGCAACTACACTTGGCAGAAGTTCTACATGCAGAACATTCCAAAGGTACAGGATTGGGCTCGAGTTGAATGCATTTCTTGTTGAGAGGGGTGTTGAAAATGGTAACAAGAAATGCTAAAAATAGAGGTGCTAAAAATAGAATTTCTATAAATGGCAGTTTGGGTACCAGTGCTGGATTGAGCAACATGGAATGAAAAATGGAAGTGCTAAAAATAGAATTTCTATTTTTAGTAGTTGGAGATGGATTCCAATTTTAGTCAGTCCCTGGACTAAAATAGGAAGTAAAATTTGAATTTGAACTTAACAGCTGTTTGAAAATAAATTAATTAATTCACCATGAGTTAATTAGTTGTGAAAAATCTAACATGAAGTCTATGTGAGGACATGCAACAGTTTCTCTATTAATTGAGGAATTTATCCATGAGTTAAAGAGATAAGGATGAGTTCTCATTTGAGTTGTAATTATTGGCTCAGTTAACTGAGTCAAGTCTAGTTAGATTGATTTAAACAATTTTTTTAAATTAATATGAGTTCAGTTAGTTAATGCATGCTTGCCTATAACTGTTGCACTTCAGATAACTGAATATTCTCTCATGAATAACTCATGCATGTTAGTTCAGACAGAGACCTAGTTGAGATCAAAGGAGGGATAGTGTACTATCAGTTGGATGGATTTTTCCTATCAAGGAAGCTCATCCATGGAGAAGGATTTATCTCCTTCAAGTTTGTGTAGTTATTTTTGAGCCAAGTGAGTTGTGTGAGGTGGGAATTCACACAAGTGGAAGCACTGGAGCCCAAGAAAAACTACACAAGGAAATAGGAAGCTTGGAGGGAAGAGGAGAAGGTTTGAGAGAGGCCTTTGACTACCTATGAGTAGCAGAGGGACTGCAGAGAGAACATGATATCTTGTGAGCTGATTCTTTTTGTAATCTAGACTATATTTCCATTTGTATGATAATGTAGAGTTGGGGTTTTAGGTTGAGGCTTTCCTCTAGTTATTTCTTTTGTGTTATGTGTGATTGATTACTCATTCTCAGTTATATGTGTTCTCTTGATCTTTCTCAATTCGATTAAGCTTCTGCAAAGCGTTGTAGAAGTAGAACTTGTATTGTGTTTCAATATATTGCATGATCTGTTGATCTACAGTTGGAATTTCTACATGGTATTAGAGCTAGCTGATTTGTAGAAAAATTCTACATTATGGAATCTTTCTGTATAAGTACGTATGAATATTATTGAGATGTGATGTTGGTTTAACCATCACTTTGGATTGTTAGCTTAACTTCTTTCCAGTTTGTGATGCATCTTTGCTTATGTATTCCCTTCTTAGTCGTGTGCCTTCACAGGTTTCCAAGGGGTGCACTCACCGGACTTTCTATGGGTTAGAACCGTTCATGCACTTTCCTTGATTTGATGCATATGCCACTCCCTTGCTGCCAACAAGGGCATATTACTTGCCTCTATGTGCAACCACGGTCAATGAAGGTTTTAACCCCATACAAAAATTATCTGCATATGAATTCTAAAACACAAAAAATAAACAATGCGAGAGCACAACACATAAAACACATATACACAGAGATTTTCCCCTAGATCCCAAAAACAGGACTACTAGATTGATTTTTCATTATGTTCCTCTCAGTGTTATAATACATATTTATACATGTCGAAGCATCCAATACGATGGACCGAAAGCCATCGCATCCAAAACCATGGATCAAAAACCATCGCATCCAAAACCATGTCTAAAAACCATGCACAAAAGCATAGGTAGGTCCACCCAACCTAATATAGGGTCCAAAAAAAATTTCCCCAAGGCGGTGCCCCAGACTCCGTAGAGGGGCGCTACCCACCCCCCTCAAACCCCTTAGAAGTGGGGTTGCCGGCCCCCCCCCGTTGCGCAATTGGTGCAACAAAGGATACACTCTGCCCCCCCCAATCCCCTTGATTCTCTATGTGGGTTAGTCATGGAAAGAATATAACACAACCCAACATTCTCCTGCTTGTTGTTTTCTTTCCACAAGGGGCCATAGGAGAGCTTAGTCATTTATCCAGCCCTGCAATGCCCATTGTTTCTCTACACCAAGAGAACTTATTTGAGCTTAAAAATTTTGTCAATGCATCTGCAGTATTCTTTAAAGTTTCCACCTTTACAAACAACACCTTTTTTTCTTCTATCATATTCCTCAGAAAGTGATATCCATGTGGAGCCACTGTTGGATACCTATACCAATAGGTTTCATATTTCATGATTGGCAAATTCAAATGCCAAATATGCTCTGCTTTGCTGATACAAAGATCCCATATTTCCAAGAGAAGACAAGGTGTGTACATGCCTTCATGTCTATTAAAGTTGTGATGGATGGTCCAAAACTCTAATCTGGATCATGCCATGTTTCAATTTTTCTGTTTTAGAATAGAGAAAGAAATCTGTCCAAACTGTTTAATCTTGGCAGATCAGTAGTTAGGCAGAGAAACTAAGGTTCCCAACTGCTTAATCTGGGGCCTTGGAAGAAATAAGGGCAGTACTAGATAGGAAATCAAAGGAAAATCCAATGGAAAAGAAAAGGCACATAAAGGGTCTACAAGTCCAAGTGCACCCTCCAAGAAGAAACAAAAAATGCTAGGCAAAATAGTTGGGTAGGTAGATGGGGTTGCAGAAGTAGTGTTCCTTCTAAGCTACATTTTGCTAATCAAATACAAGGAAAAGAACATAAGGGAGCATGTCTAACTTCCCTTTTCCCTTTATTCATCACTCATTACTAAGCTCCCTTCACAAGGTGTGTTTATAAGAGAGATTCAAGGTTTTATGTTGGTCCTTATGGCCTTTAAAAGCCACATTTCTTGTGTAAAGTTATTTTCATTTTGATCTACTCTTTAAACTAAGTTATTTTCAAGAAAACTTAGTAATATCACTCCTCATTCCCTTTCTCCCTCCATATTGACCTCTAACTTTTATTATCTAGCTCCCTACGTTTCCCTTTCCCTACTATTATAACACCATGGTTTATAAATCCTAAGCATTGTATAAATATCCCCTCCTTGGCATTATAGCCATATGATTCACTACTAGGGAATTGAATTAACACCTGGTTAAGCTCAAGAACCCAAGCCTTACCTCTTTGTCTCCATTAGAACTCATTCTACCTAGCCAACCCTTCATTTTGCCCTAAAAACCTTGGAAAAACCCCTTTTGCACCCTTATACCTGCTCAAAAGCAAAAAATGCTTGAAAAACCCACTTTCTCCACCTTATCCTAAGGTCGGGACCCATTCGCGCCTTCATATGAAATTTCATAAAAAACCCATTTTATCCTAAGTTTTTATGGTATGCGCACCGTTATGAAAATACATTGGAAAAATCATGCGAAACGCAAATATTTCCAAAGTCCTGCCCGGGCACAGATCCCATCAAAAATAATTTTTTAATCCCCGCCCGACGTCGTATCACCCGTGCAAGTTAATGGCCCGATGACCGTCCGATCGACCCCTTTGTATCCGACAGCTGACGCTGATATCGGACCGACCCCGACGTCCAGACGATATCGTCCGATATCTGTCAGTCGCTGACGTCAGGCCGGGTCCACGCGTCGCCTCCAAGTTCTATCAGAGCCCCCTCTGACAGATTCCTTTCCGTAGCAGAGGCTGCCCGATATTGCGCCACCTGTCTGCCGACGTCAGCACCCCCTCACTGCCTGCGTCAGTGCCACGACCGCGCGCCCTGTCCACCATTGCTCCACCTGTCTGCCACCTCACCACCCCCGTGGACCGGTCATAGGCCGCCACGTCACCCGATGACGTCATGCTGACATCATCCAACCCGGAACCACCGGGTGATGTCATGCTGATGTCAGCCAAAAAAGGCGCGAATGACCCAAAAAAGCCATATTTTGCCAAAATTCGCGTTCTTTTCGCACTTTTGGAAAAAACTATTGTTTCGCTCTCTGCATGCGTTTTACAACCATTTTTCACCAAATTTCTCAGAATCAACCAAGAGACTTCCGCGCGCCTACCCACCTGTATTGGTGACCCGGCCCATCGGTTTACCAGGTATTTCTCCATACAAGTCTTCTACAAACCTGGTTTTTCTCTGTAATAACGAAAAAGCTCATTTAGAGTACAAAAAACGCATAATTCACCAGAAAATTACATGAACCCAGCTCCCACTTGAAAAGTTAACGGTCGAAATTCATCAGCTGAGCCATTTGAACTGAACTTTCACTGAAAACTCGCATTTTTCGTTCGCGCAGTCGTGAACTAAAACCTGGAACCTACACTTAATTGTTGAGAAAGGTTTGTTAAAGACTAATATTTGCCTTCTCGAGGGAATAAAACAGTATTTCAATTGCTATAGACTTGCCCTGTTACCCTGCATTTTTCAATTTCACCTCTTTACTCAGGCAGTGCTCTTTACTATTGCCCAGTCTAAGAAACAGCAGTCCATTTGCAAAACACAATCTAAGTAACCATGGAGACTCCAGTTGCATCAGTTGCCCTCAATGTTGCCCCTTTGAATGCCCCTCAGAGAGAGCTGGAGTGGCAGGACTTGGCAGACCTGGATTACCAAATCTCAGAGGACTCCTCATCAAAAAGCAAGTTCCACCTCCACCTGCTGAATGAGCTTAAGGCCAAACATAAGGATGGGACAGACATACTAGGCATTTGGGATTCCTTCCTCCCAATTTTCAAGCTCCCTCAGGTCAACCAATTCCCTGACCTGATTCATCTGTGTGTTGTCTGCTATGACCCCATGCAAAGAGTTGTGTTTAACCCTTCAGGCTCAGTGGTATTCTACATAACCCCTGAGGCCATTAAAGAGATGCTACAGTTCAAGACCCAGAAGAAATTGGTCCCCTTGTCTCTATTGGATTTGATCAACCAAGGAGCTAAGATGCTAACAAATGCACAAATCATAAAGCTCAACCAATTGTTTATTAAAGACTCTGACACTGTGCTGTACCCTCCTATTTTTGATGGCTACCTCAATCAACTGGGTGTAGATCTTGCAGACATGATCAGTTCCATCATGGGGTACAAATCAGTTGAATTTGTTAATGAAACCGTGCTAGTGATGATGACTATGTTTTCCCCTGGCAAGAGTCCAATTTATTATGATTATGCCACATACATATCAGGTAATATGCAGGAGCAGTTCTTGAACCTGTCAAGAGAGAAGGTGTTCAGATACACCTCCTACATCTACCACCTCATTCTATATTATCAACATGAGAAGTTCTCCTTCATTGTTAAGAGAACATATGCACAAGGCAATCCAAGGTCAGTAGTGTACTGGACCTCAGTGTTTCATAGCAGAACCTACTCTCCATACACCTACTATGAATTCATAGACCTCTTCATTCCACCCAGCCATGTTTTATTCCTAAGCTCGCCTCCTCCAAGACTGACTGATGAGATGTAGAGGATCCTGCAGTTATCCAAGGTGTACAGCATAGGGGATTGGTACTTTTACCAAAACTACACCGTAATCAGAATATATGGATGTGAGTTACCCCCATACAGATTGCCCAAGTATGTGCCCATGAGACTATTTTCCCTTGAGTATTTCAGGCAATTTGGGAATGTTGATATGGTACACTTTGCAGGCAAGGGCAGGAAGGCACAGCTAAAGGTGAAAAATCAATTGGGCCACCTTGTCCTGAAAAAAAGGGAAGGCTGGAAAGAAGCTGATAGAAAGCTAGAATGCCTTGGCCTGAAGACCAACTTCCTTTGGAAACCCTATGACCCTAATCATTCCATATCATTCAGAAGGCTCAAATATAAGCTCTCTAGCTATGATGTGAGTTTTCCCCACACTGAAAAATTTGCCAAACAACCAAAATGGAAAAGGGGCACACTAGAGGAACCAGTCACACAAGAAAAATTGAATGAAAGAGCTAGAAGGAATCTTCTGAAAATGGCTGACTTGGAATCTCCTCCATAGGTATTCGCTCTGCCAAAGCCTCAAGCAAGAGTAGCTGCCTCATCGTCTGCAGCATATCAAGGGGCAGTCCAAACCACAGGCCAAGCTCAGAGCAAGGGCAAGGAGAAGGACATGGAAGAGCAACAGGCACAACAGGGACAAGTGCAGCCACCCCAACAGGTACAGTAGCAGAATGAGCAACAGGTACAGGGGGAACAGACAGCAGAGGCCCCAATGGCCACCCAGCAGCAGCCAGCACAAATGGCACCCCCCAGACAAGATTCAAGGATCGACTCCTCCGTCCTCCAAACCCCTCAAAGGGAGGACGTGAATAGGAAAAGAGATAGGGAAACTCCCCTTACTGCATCACCAACTCAGGGGGAGAAGAGGCAAAGACTAAATCCCTTCTCTGAAGAAGAAATGCCAATGGGGCAGACTTCAGGAACAGGCCTGCCCAGCATGGAGGCCTCAGCCAGCTCCTTCCAACAGGAGCAAGACAGGGCAGCAGAAGGAGAAGTGAGCTCCTCAGGACAAAGGAGGGAAGGTGAGAAAAGCATCAAGCAGCAGTTTAAAGACATCAGAAGCATAAATGAACCATTAAAGCTGCAGCTATATAATCACCTATTGAAAATGGGTCCTACGAACTAGCAAAGGCTCATGTCTGCATATGATGCACATGAAGGAAAAATGATCATGAGCCATTTTACACCAACAGTGCAGCAACCACAATCAGCTGCAGATTACATCAGGACCAACCTGGGGGTCCTGTCCAAAGACATCCACCCAATGGATCAAATAGAGTTGCACAAACAAACGGGTGAGATGGTCTATGCCACATTGGCAGATAAGACCCTAGTGAACTATAGGCTGCAAAATAGCCTAAATAACACCGCTGCACAGCTTGAGCTGGAAAGGGCTTCCTCTCAAGATAAGGACAATAGGATCAAAGCTCTGGAGGAAATTATAATAGAGCTTGGGCATGATCCTAAAGATGTTAAGGCAGTGCAAGAAATCCTGAAGCTAAGGGATGCTGATATGGAAGCATTGAGAAAGATGTTAAAAATCCCAGCAACTTTTCATCCCCAAACAGAAGAGGTTGCCCAGCTCAGGCAATAGAAGGATGCAGCTGCTATGCTCATGACATTATACAAAGAGCTCATCCATACTCAAGAAAAGCTGCAGGAATCAGAGGCTACCTTGCAGGTAGCATTACAGCAAAAGGAGGCAGGGCAAACCTCACAACCTCCTCCACAAACAATAAATCTTGAGGAAATCCCTCAAACCACTGCCCCTCCCAGCCAACAGAAACAACAGGCACCTCCATCCACCTCAGCACCAACAACAGAGCATGTTGAAAGCCTTGATATGCAAAAGATGAGAAATGAAATACAAGTCTTGGAGTCCCAGATGTCTGAGCTAAATAAAGCCAAGGACAGTCTGGCAAAAATCAGTGAAAAATATGACAAATCCAAGCAAAATGTGGCTGAAAGAGAGAGGGAGGTAAAGGCCCTCAAGGAAAGGATAACTGAGCTAGAAAAGGAGCTCACACTAGACAAGGTCACATCTGAGCTCAAAAGGGTCGTATGTGGCCATATTGGCCAGTCAATCACAGATCAGTGGGAGTATATTGAGGCCATCCATGAGCAAATAATGCTCATTCGGAAAGCACATAGAGAGATACAACGAGCAAGGGCATCTCTAGGCAGTATGCCTGAGATTGCCACTAGAATGATAAATGTGCTAAACTACAAAACAAGCTCCCAGCTCATCAAAATGGGAATTGGAAACAAGACAAAGACCATCTCACTGATAAAAAGGGTCCTGACATTGGGAAACCTGATTCAGACCCTGGAAAGAAGAGTCCAGGATATGCAAGCAGACATCAACAAGTTCCAGAACAGGTTTATGGCATTATAAAACAGGGGTCTGCCTAGCCTGCTGGAGCCATCAGGAAAGTTACTCTCACATGAGAAATATGCTAAGAGAGTGAGCACTTTTGCAGGAAATCAAATCTCAGAGGCAGCTAGTTCATCAATAGCAACAGGACCAGTAACAGGGCAAATCCTCTTCAACAAGGTGGAAAGTCGTTTTTTTATTATGAATGAAATCACACATTTGTTTGATGAGCCTCCCCATTTTTACAAATATACAGAGGCCGATGAGACCATGGGGTAAATTTTGAAGCATCAATTGCCTACACCGGATGTGTGGGAAAATTTGATACAATTACTGTTAAATCAAAGTCAGTAATTATGATTTTACTTTTTGAAAATATTTAAATTTTCATACACAGGAAGACAAAGACACATCAGCAGGTATGCAGAAAGAGGTTGAGCCAACTCAGCACAAGTATTCGGCCACCACAGCAGCACGAGCAGTCACAGGTGACAGGGCCAAGAAGCTACAGGAAAACACAGCTGCACAGACACGTCATTCAGCAGTTATAACAAAGCGCTCAACCGACTCTATGAGCTCCAAAGGTCAAAATTGTTCTGACAGGAGTTAAGAGCCTTTAAAGTTCATTAAATATTGTAATAACTTTTCATTTGCAATCTCTGTACGAGTTAAAGAAGATATTTTCCCTCTCAGATGACTCAATGCCTGAGATATTTTGTATAAGACTGCTATATATTCCCCCTCGCACTTGTTAGCAAGGGTTGGACATTGGATGTAAGAAACCTTTTTCATACGTATTCTGCTCCTCTTCTACTGTAATTCTCAGAGAAATAATACAAAGGATGATGGAATTTCCAAAGCTCTGTGTTATTTGATCTTATCTGGTACTTGGCTGAAAGTTGCAGGATTCCTGCGTATCTCATAACTCAATAAGTTTCTCTTGTACCTCTTTGTTATATGTTTGTTGATCTATCAGATATGTTTCATGTTTCCATGTTTGAACTGTTAATAGCAAGGAAAAAGAATAGTTCAGGATTTAATCATAGATTACCCTGAACTCAATCTAAGCTATTTTAAATGTCTTTTCTTCAGTTATGGTAATGAAAGTGTAATTCTTAATTGATACCTTTCACACTATATCATCACAAGTGATTCATTATTTCAAGAATTCAAGTTTGCTCTTGAGGAATACATCCCTTTCTCACATCCCAGCTTAGTGAAAAATTCTTAACTGCTTTTCACTGGTTGTTTACAATCCATAATCATAATTTAAATTTTGTTTCATGAAGTATCTAAACGGCCCTGTAACTCCAGCTACATCAAACCCAAGATTTCAAATAACCAACAGCCACAGACTCCGTTGCCCAATGGATTAATTTCACCTACAGAACTACAATTTTAAAGTTTCAGAAAGGCATCCTCCCAACCAAACATAAATCAAAGAAACCTTTCACTTCATAACTAGCCTAAAATCTCCATAGAACAGAGACAAACCTAACAGAGAGAGCCCTCTCTGATTACAGCTGGGCTAGAAGCTGTAGTCCAAAGATTGGTTAGTGGTTACCCCGGCCGTATTCCCTTGGGATTCATAGGGAACAACCTGGGTGTTAACATAAATGGCGACTCCGTTGGGGACCTCTTCAGGATTTAGAAAATATTGTATGTCTGCTAAAAATTACACTTACAACCTGAATATCAATCAAGAAGACTTTAAAGTTGTTTCTGCACCAGCACCTACAGCCTCAAGGAAGAGTTGATTCAGTTAATCTTTATACTCATTTGGAGATACATAGAGCCTTTCAAAGATCCTGTCCAGTCCTTACTATACAAAATTTTCCTAAAAAACTCAAAAGGACCAGCTCAGAAGCTGGCTCCCAAGAAGAATCTTCGTTACACCAGGGAAAATCTTGACCCAAACCCCCCTACTGTCTTTGAAAATCCTAATACAATCCCCAAAATTATCAAGAAGCAGCAAGGGCCAGACAATCTTGCTGACCTCAATCCAGAGACAGTTCACCCCAACCCCATCTCCACTCCAATCAAAGTTCTTTTCTAGTCCACCCCTAATTCCCCTAGTTCTCCATCGACAGCTCATAGCCCTCCTCCCATATCCTCGTCCCCCACACATACTCCCTTGGCCAACACTCTCAGTTCTGCCATACCTATTACCCCTGCAGTACCCATTGTTCCTTTTATCCCAGTTATCCCTGTCAATCCCCAAAACCTTGTGAATATGGCTATGAGATATGAACCTCTACAACTACCTGCAAATCCTGTAGCTCTACCTCAGGATTACCAAGCCAAAATCTCATATTTTGACTCCACTGGCCCTTACTCTGCTATTCAACATGCTAAGAGAATGCAAGATCATTTTGAGAACTATGAGATAGATGATGAGAGTGTAAGGATGAGAATTTTTTTCCAAAGCTTGACAGGTGATGTCCGAACTTGGTTCAGGTCACTTTCTGCAAATACCATCACAACCCCTGATGAGCTTTACCAAGCCTTCACCAACAGATGGGAGAAAAAGAAAGACCCCTTACATATACTTGGTGAATATGACATGATTAAGAGAGGTCCTCAAGAGACAGTTCTGGAGTACTATGCCAGGTTCAATAATGTATACAATGCAATACCCCAAAACTTAAGACCTCCTCCTGATTTGGCCTTATACAAATTCCCTGATGGATTTGACCCTGATATGGCTTATCAATTGAAAGAAAGGGCCCCTCAAACCCTTGAAGAAGCACAAAAGGTTGCTGTCACAGTTGAGGCAAACCTAATTGCTAAGAGGAACAGGGCAAGATTGGAAAAAAGAGTTGCCTTTAAAGAGGAACCCTCAGCCTTTGACCAGAAATTGGATGCAATAATCTCTGGTATGAAGAGGTTGGGTGACAGGGTAGAGTCTGTGGAGAGAAAGTCATCATGGGAGGCACCACCAAACAACTCTAACAGGAATCCAAACTTTAGGAGAAATCAAAACCCTAATGTGGTCAAGGCCAATACTGATCCAGAAATAAGACCTCCATTTCAGGAAAACTATGCTGAAACATCCACTTTAGATGAGCAAGTGGATGATACGCATATCCACCTAATGGTCCTTGATGATGAGCACCAAGTCTTCCTAAGTCAAGAAGATCATGAAGAGGATGACATTAAACAATTCCAAACCAAGTTAGGTGAGTCATTCGATTTCAAACAAGGCTATGACACAGCTGTTTATGAAGTTCATAAACAATACAAACTAAGAAGTAGGACTGTAAATGTAACAGAGCCTGGAACAACAAAGGATAGACTGCAACCCAAGAGTGCCATAGTAACAGAACCAATGAAAGCAACTGACTCACTCACAAAGGAAGTAACTATTGAAGAAGTTACTGAACAAACACAGAAGCCACTAGCTGCATCATCTGTACAGCCTAATCCAAGTAAGAAGCCTGAAGAGGTAGATGAAAGACACAAGCCCCAAGATCAATACAAGGATCAAGAAGAAACCTTACTAAACAAAGAAAAGGTGGTCACCCACAACACTAAGGTCCAATCTGAAAAACCCTTTGACTTGGAAGCTGAAATTGGCAAACTGAAAATAGCCATTCCTCTGGCAGAGCTAGCCAAGAATGACATCTATAAACAACAGATTGAGAAGTCCCTCCAACGCACTCAAAACAAAGACAATGTCAATGTGTTGGATGACACCCCATAATTGTTGTTTGGCCCAGAAGTTGATGGAAAAACAGCAGGCACAGGGATCTTACCCTTTTATGTCAGCTTGCATATCCATGATAAGGTACTACACAATGCAATGTTTGACTCAGGTGCCTCTCATAACCTGATGCCAAAATCAGTCATGGAAAGGCTGAATTTAGATATTACTAGGCCATATAAGGATCTATTCTCATTTGATTCCAGCCAAGTTAAATGTCTAGGCCTGATAAAAGACTTATGTGTATCCCTGGTCCAATACCCGAATAAAACAATCTTGATGGATGTTGTTGTTGCTGATATCCCACCCAAATATGGAATGTTATTATCAAAATCATGGGGGGCTAAACTTCAAGGGTCCCTTCAATTAGACATGTCATATACCACAATCACAGTCTTTGGTCAACCCAAGACACTATATAGAGATTCACTCATGAAATACATGGTCAACACTCAAGAAAAGCCTCAAAACTTCCGCATATATGTTGTCCATTCTGACATAGACTCATATATCATTTTTAATGACAATACAAGTCACACAAACAATGAAGAAATCCAGAAAATCAAAATAGATCAGCATATCAATGAAGGGACCCTTGACATAGAAACATTGGTCGAGGCAAAAGAGGAAAACGTCCAAGAGAACAAATCAAATGATGATGAAACCGAGACACATAAACAAGATCAGGACTCTAATGAACAAATTGCAGCTCTAAAAACAAAGTTGATCCCATCAAATGAAAAGACTGTTCTAAAAGTCGAACTAGGGGAAGAACCTAAACTTCAACTCACAAATCCAGACCACAGAGATATTATTCAGCACCCCCTGGAACAAGAGATCTTATGGTTCCTAGAATTTGATGGATCAGTTAACAAATTAGGGGCAAGGGCTGGAGTTTGGATACATAATAAACAAAACAGCCATGCAGAAGGCCGAGCCTATAGACTAAACTTCAGGTGCACTAAAAACATGGCTAAGTATGAAGCTCTCCTACTAGGCCTCAAGTTAGTGAAATCCCTACAAGCCATAAAAGTGTCAATCCTAGGAGATTCAGACCTAGTTATCCAACAAGTGAAAGGCAATTTTGTCACAAATGACAAAAGGCTGAGATCCTATAGGTCTGCTGCTACTGAGCTACTGAAATCCTTCACTGAATTCCAGATTTCCAAAATTCCTAGGGCTCAGAACCTTCATGCTCACAGTTTGGCCACATTTGCAAGTACCTGTAAGCTGCCTTTTGAGCCCCATCATTGTTTCACAGCCGAGATAAAACATAGACCATCTATCCCAAACAATGTCAAGGACTAGCAGGTGTTCGATGATGACACACAAATAAACAATTTCTTGACTTTACAGGAAGAGTTTTCAAGTCTAAACATTGACACCGAGACAGCAAGTCAATCACAAAGACTTGAGACATCAAGTCCATCACAAAGACTTGAGACAGCAAGTCAATCACAAAGACTTGAGACAACAAGTCAATCACAAAGACTTGAGACAGCAAGTCAATCACAAATATATGGTAAACACAATAACCAAGCAATATCACCCAAAACAACTAATCAAATGCTACATCCTACAATCTTCAACAAACACACCATACAAGAAATCCAACAAATTAAATGTGAGGAGATAGCTGATTATGAAACTAAAGTGATACAATTAAAGGATAATTTTCTTCCAATAGGCTTAGCTCCTTTGGAAGACATTTTTGACTCCAATGATGTTCCCAACAAACCAAAATTGCAGCCCCTCAACACTACCATAGAAGAGCATAACATTGGGACGGTTAAACAACCCAAAATCATAAAACTGTCTACTGCATTACCTTTTGACCAAAAGCCTAAATACATTGACCTTTTTAAAGAGTTTCAGGAAGTGTTTGCATGGAGTTATGAGGATCTAAAATCCTATGACACCTCAGTAATACAACACACTATCCCACTCAAGCCAGATCAGAAGCCCTTTAAACAAAAATTGAGAAGAATCAATCATATGCTCCTCCCAGCAATGGAACAAGAGGTACAAAAAATGTTTAAAGCAAGCATTATAGCACCAATCAGATTTTCTGATTGGATTTCAAATTTAGTCCCCACAAGAAAGAAGACTGGTGAGGTAAGGCTCTGTGTTGATTTAAGAAACCTCAACCAAGTATCTTTGAAAGATAATTACCCCTTACCCAAGATGGATCACATCTTGCAGAGAGTAGTGGGGGCCTCAAGGATTTCCTTACTTGATGGGTTCTCAGGCTTCAACCAGATCTTAGTCCATCCTG
>APFE030322243.1:0-21844 GCA_000404065.3 Pinus taeda
TAAGGTAACTTCCTTTATTTCTTCACCCAGATTCTTCATACAATTAACAACCTCATCTATATGTAAGAAGTAACTAGCTATACTCTCATCACTATGCATCTTAAGAGTTTCATATTGAATTCTGAGATTTTGAAGCTTGGCACATTTTACCTAAGAGTCTCCTTCGTAGCTCTGAACGATTTTGTCCCATATCTCTTTGGCTGATTTGAGCTGCATGACTTTGAAAATCTCTGATTTGAAAAACTTCCCAATAAAGTATTGACAACTTTGGAATTGGTTTCATATTGCTTTTTACCTACCGTGTCTATAGGAATTGTTGTTGGAAATTGATATCCTTCTTCCACAATTTCCCAGACATCTATTCCAAGAGATTGTAGATATGGTTGTGGTTCTTATTTTCCAATAAAAAAAGTTGCTCCCATCAAAGATTGGCGGTCTTATGGATCCCATGCTTTCGTGATTATTCATCTTGATGGATCTCCCTTCAAGCGATCAAGCTTCTTCTGAAGGACCTGCCTTGATACCAATTGTTGGAAATAATACTGAGAGGGGGGTGAATCAGTATTATGAGATCAATAATTTTATTTCCCAAACAGATTTATATATGTTGCTTCAGTGAAGTGAACTAGCGTGTACACGCAATTGTGATTAAACAAACCAGTGTAGATCCAGAGAACTTGCAATTTAGACAATTTATCATGTGTTGATCTTAAACTAGTACATCAGTAACTTATTAGACAGTGCAGTAAAAGCATAATAAAGCATCACACATAAGAAACACACATGAACACCAATATTTAAGGTGGAAACCCAATGTGGGTGAAAACCACCTATTACTTTCATCTCTGTCTTCTTTTAATAATAAGAAAATCTATTAACAATCTTGTACTAGTGCAGACTCATACGAGTACGCAGGCACCCACCTGAAAAAGGCTACAACCTTCTCTCATTTTCCAGCTTCTACTGGAAGGGAGCTGCAACCCCCTAGCTCTTGTACTAGCCAATATGTTTACTAGTATGTAGGCGCCGACCTACAGAAGGGTATGACCTTCTTTCTTCTTCCAGAGACCACATTTCATGAATTTTTAGACTAGATACTCCTGGATCACAACACCAAAATTTCAAGGCCACGTTTCATCCAATTTTCATACTGAACCCATCAAAAACTTTTGAAACTTAAGCTGCATCAACCAACATTCAGTTAATCTGAAAAATTAGATCACTGACACCAGAATGTTGGGTTGAACCCAGAACCCTGCATCATCATTTAGAACCACCTATAACCTCAAAAATCATGCATTAGAGTGTATACGCTACTTGGCTGAACCCAAACTGCGTGTATACGCTACTTTCGTTAACCAAACATACATATACCTTCAAAACTAATGCAAACATAAACTTTTGAATCAAGTTTTTACCAACCAGCAATATACTGAATATCTACTGTCAACTTACAGAGCTTTACACAGGCAGGGACAGAGATCACTTCTTCTCACTTATACAATCAATCAATCAAATGTCGTCCTCCTTATGCATTCAGTTTTACGTTTAGATCTAAGAAGACTTCATTGACAGATAGTAGTAAAACAACAAAATTTGATCAGATAGATCAGTCAGATCTGAAAAAAGAAGCTTTTATTTAGTATACACTACTTGAAAGAACAGACCCTGTGTGTATACGCTCTTTGGCTGAGACGAACCTGCATACAGATCTGCAAATATTGACTTAGAACTTTGCTGCAATTCCAGACTTTATACAAACCCAGATCATGACAGATAACGAACAAAATAGGCGCAAAACATCAGATCTAGTCTCAACCAATATCAGATCATTCAGGAATAAGTCATTTCAGGTCTCATGATCCTAATCCAATATTGAACTCAAGGTGCACATGAATATTTCAGATCTAGTCCCAAACATAACCCTGCAACATAAAATATACTTCAGATAGAAGTATTCCTTAGAATCTTATTGCTTGCCCACCTAGCCTTATGATCTTCTCCTCTTTATATAGCTTTAGTCCCTTTATCAATACCTTGGACCAAAACCACTTAGGACAATACCTAGGACCAAATACCTAGGGTCAATACCACATACCAAATACCTTGGACCAAAACCTTGATTTTCCATCCCATACATGCTTTTCCTTCTGTGAAAGTGTGTGTATACATATACACTCTTTTTTATCTATGTTCCCACGTGTATACGCTACTTTGACAAAGTGAGCCAGCGTATACCTCTCTTTCTTCAATCTCTGGAGTCTGATCTGTAATCCTTTGTTGTTAACCTGTTGCACTGTGAACTGTCATTTGTGTGAGTTGCCATCAAGGACAACACCTGTATCATAATGCCAACAAAATTTCCCCAGACTTCTTCCTTATAGGAACTAAGTTTTAAACCCAAGTAGAATGATGAACCTTATAAATGATACAAGCATCCAACAACTTAGTCAATTCTTTCTGTATGAGGGGTTCAAGTGACGGATGAATTTTTCTAAGATTTTACTGAAATGGATTGACCCATTCTTTGATTAGAATGATGTGTTGGATTATTCATGTTTCATATGTTTTCAATTCATCGTATTTCCATGTGAATACATCACAGTACTGTTTAAATAGGTGGACAAAGGCTTGTCGCTCTTCCGGTCTACAGCACGTACCAAGATTTACAAACTTTGGATCTCTTTTTGTTACCAAGTTAATCTGTTTGTGCATCAATATGGAACTATGGGGTTTAGTGTTCCTAGGCCCTTTGAATCGGTTCTGCAAATCATATATATTCTCAAGTGAAACCACATCCTTGGGGATGATGAGGTTCCTTTACTGTCATCAGTAGTGTCTTGCAGAGACTTCTTGTGCACGTCTTCATCTATCATTGCATCCTTGAAGATGTCAGTGTTGGCCATCAAATATAGTATATGTTCATCATCATCATAAAAAACATGCAAATTAGTTATGTTGTCAGGTATAGATGGCTTATACAAAATTTCAACAGTAAATCTATCCCTAAACGGTGCCATCCTAACAGCTACATTTTCTAGAGCATCTGCAGCTGCATTGCACATTCTTGGTACATATATGATATTCAAAGCTTGGAAATTAGAGATAAGCGGACATACCTCTCGTTGGTAACTCTTAGTACAATGTGAAACACAATGTATGGCATCACATACATGTTGTACCACAATATTTGAATCACCTACCACTTTTAGCATAGCAATGTTGAGGCTGAGGGATTTGTGTAAACCCAAGAAGAGTGCTTCATATTCAGAATTATTGTTCATGCATTTGAACTCCAAGCAGCTTGAGACTAAGTGTTTTATTTTCCTTGGGTCAATCAAAACAAACTGAGCTCCAGAGCCATCCTATGTTTTATATCCATTAAAAAACAAGGTCCACAAGTCATCTATACAAGGACAACTTTTCATGCTAGTACTGCTAACATTATTGTTACAAAGTATTGTACAAGTTTCATTTCCACCAGTTGGGCAAGGAAGGAAACCCAACTGTGTATCTAGTGGGGTGGGGCTTGGCTATGCAAGATAACACCCCAACTACATTTCCAGAAAACAATTGCCAAACAGAAGTTCTGTGAAAGCCAATGGTTCATTCTGACCATTCAAGGGAGTAATGTTTTGTTTCATGTATCTCTCTAACAACACCCAAATATGGTTGTTGCTGCTCTGATATGGAAGCCATAAGTGTGACCAGTATGTAGCAAAATATCCTTGCAACTTGCTGGAACAATCTCTGCTGAGCAATAAGCCATATGCTTTTGGGATGTCCACGATCACAATGTTGATGCACAGGTGAACCCATCCATCAGACAATAACCGGATGATCACATCCCGGAGTTCACCAATGGTTGGTACACATGTTCATTCAAGTTGGATGATCTGCGCAGCTTTACTGCTCCATTGCGCATTAGCAATTAAGAGTGGCATGAAATTGACTGATGTGTCGAGTTAACCAAATAGTTGTGGAAATTGAATTTGAATATTTTGAATGATAACAAAAATGGTGGGCAGAGCAAGTTTTATTCTTCCATGCGAAGCATGTTGAGTATAGATACGAATGATCGGGAGACTTTCTTGGTCCCTTGCTGGAAGAGGCAACACTATTTGTGGAGGTTTTCCCTAGTGCACACAAAAGAATATCTCGTTGACCCATGAGTTTGGAAAGCTCATATAGAGAGATGTTTGCATGGGTATTCTTCATGTCTTCCACAATATTATAATCTAAAGAGGGAAGACTCACTGAGTTGTTCGAGGGAAGACTTGTGTTTGTCAGGTGGAGTGTTTTGGAGTTTGATGCTCATGGACGTACCTTTCATTGTAACTATCTTCCTATACTTGCTTTGTGTCTTTTCTGTTGAGGATGTTGGTGGATCAACTATTCTGAGCATTTGTTTGAATTTTTATTTTAGTATACCAATAACAGCAAGGCCCCTTGACTTCTCAAGTTGTATCGACTATTCTATTTTGGGGGCTCCTTCTTGGTGGTTGTTTTCTTCTGGGCAGCATTAAGACATTGATGCACGTTAATCATGTGCCCAAAACTTGGAGCTTCATCAGATGCATCATCCTCTTCATCATCTTCATCTTCTGGCTGAACCTACTCATTAGCATTAAAATGATCATTAATCCTCGAAGCCATGGTGTCCACAAATCAGTTCCATTTCGGAAAATACTTCTCTGAATGTCGTGCTTCGTGGAACTCATAGAAGTTATCCTTCGTAATCTGGTCCATTTGGAGCACAACATTGGAATTTTTTCACATATTTAGTCGAGTACCTACTACTTCTACTTCATGTCACATTCTTCCTCTGTGTAACTCTGGGAGGTCCGTTGCTCACTGTTGTCTCTATTGTCTGTTGCTTGGGTTCTTTTACTTCAATTGTTAAGGACTTGAGGAGATGAGTAAGGGTCTCAGTTTCACTGGTTTCTTTTTCCTTTACCTTACTCACAACGTTTTGAGACCTCCTGTCCATGTCTTTGGAGTCCTTAGCTGGTTCATCATCTACAATGACTCCAATCACGCGAAGGTCTTTCTCCACCTGAATTGTTTCTTGGCATTTTTCTGAAAGTGTTGATTTCGCAGCTCATTTGATGGATTGTGCAATGTTGGTCGGCAATGTAGATGTGTAGTAGTTGACTGTGATGGAGTCATGAGGTTTAGTGTCTAAAGTGAACTTGTTCAAAATAGAGTTAAACCTCTAGTTAAAGTCTTTCACTTTCTCTTTCTGCTCCATCTTAAGACTACCCAATTCTTTCAAAAACATGGCGGGGTTTTTGTCATCAGCAAATTTCTCAAGGAAAATTCTCTTGAACATGCCCCAGTTCTGAATGGAGTTGATAGGAAGGCTATGGTACCATACAGTTGTTCTATCATCCAAGGTACATGGAAACAGTCTACATGCAACATCATCATAATGTACCTCGAGTGTCTGCAGATGTAGGTAGAACGTGCCTAGATGGTTGTTTACATTCACTGCTCTTTTAGGGTCTTACTTCGTTAACAACTTCTCTATGTGTCTTGGCATCTTGTGCAAGACACCTTGGAGTGCCAATGGGCCTTGTGTCATCCATTTCATATTTTTATCAACCATATTGTCTTCCTCTTCGTACTCCTCCTCTTCTTCTAAATCAGACGGTTCAACCTTCCACTAACTTCCCCTCCGCTGCCTCCACTGAAACCTGAGCCCAAGATTATGTTGTTAACTTCTTCTCCTTATAATAAAATAGGAGGTTCCTCTTTGTTCTCAACAACTTATTCCAACTCTTCAACAATTGTGAGTATTACTTCTTCAACAGACAAGACTACCACTCCAGTGGGCGTAGTCTTTTGCTTCGTCTACGAAGAGGGAAGATTATTTACTCTTGGAATAAGTCCAACAACTTTGGCAAACTAACAGGTGATCAAATGAACAGTGAGAAGGTGGTGATATTAAATTTCTTGTTCGGTATTGGAGGTGAGGAGTAACCAACTTTAGAGTTGCGCATGGGAGAGAGGGAGTTTGTGTTACCACCTTAACCAGATGATGGATACATGCGATTGAGAGGACATTCAACCATAAATTATTGGCGTCCCTCCTTTTAGAGCCAAAAATTTTAATGGTGCTAGACCCGCCAACATTTAAGGGATATCCCCGGTATGAAGTCCCAACTAGAACTCACACCGTTTGGTTTAGGATTCCCATCCGGTATGATGGCCCGCTTTCATTATCTTAGAGATTTGCCTTTGATCTTGTTGTTCAGCACATGAGAGTGTTATGTTTGTACCTTCAAGAAAGCAAGGTGAGTGTGCCTGGTGAGTGCGTAATGTAACTTTGTGTCCAAGTTCTCTTACTCTCAAAGGGGGAATAAAAGTGAGCCTCTTGATGAGAAGGAATAGTCCCAACCCAGGAACAAACACGTGTGAACAACAAGAAGGAATTGTCCAGCATCCTGCGGAATAGTCCATAGTGGATACAGCAGTTGTGAAAACCAAAGTTCAAGGGAAAACATGTACACCATCCAACGGAGTAGTCCACACAGGGGCGACAGTCGTTAAAACCGAGAAAACACAAAGATGGTATGTCCAATGTCTAGCAGAGTAGTCCACACGAACAGGACAGCAGTGATAAACAATACAACACATCTTCAACAATGTAAGTACTAAAATAACTGAATTAATTCAACTATCTTAGTATAGTTTAAGCAAACATGCATTACAAATGATTAAAGAATAGTCTTACAAAGGATAGAAAAAATGTGTCAAAACATGTTGGCCTGAGACAGGCTTCTGAATTAAGCAAAAGTTCTAAGACACATGTGTACACCATACATCACTAGTCCAAGTAGTGGGACATTGGAGCCACTCCTCGCTCCTCAAAAAAACACACTACAGACTCTCAAGGGTATGTGGGAAGAGCCAAGGTGAAAAATTCTTTTGCTCATACAATGAGTGGGTATATATAACCAAGGGGAATATCTGACCCTTGTGACTCTTCAACTTCCCTCATGACTGTTTGACTTCCTATGAATTTTCAAATGATGTGCAACTTCATATGTGTATCCCTTGTAATTTCATATTACATTAAATTTTTTTACAACAAGTATGGAACATAGTAGTGATGTGGCTGAGACAACCCATGACACAACTCGACACGACACTGTTGACATGTACTTGCTAACTGTGGTGTCCGTGTTGAGCTATTGTGTTGTTGAGTGATGGTGTGCTCTCAGTGTAACATGTCTTCACCTCCACATGGAAAAGTGTGTCGGGTCCTCGATGGTCTTGGTATTTGCTTGATGGTGCATGTGTATGTGTCCCTTTCACTCGTTGCTTGCTATGCTTCATGTGTTCGTTCAACTACGAGCAAGCATTCTAACTTGCTCTCCTTCTTCATCTCGTTTGTCTTCATGCCATGTTTCATCAATGTACCTATTCCTGCAATCACTCATGACGAGACAACATCAAATCCAAAAATATCCTAGTCTAACATGATGCATTGTTTTCCATTTCAGTGCAGGTGACTGGGAGAGAGAAAAGGCACTGAAACTGCACAGAGAAGAGCTCAGGTCGGGATATGAGGCTCTAAATCACTATTTGGAAAAACTACATAGATGTCACTGGGAAGCAGATTTGCGCAATCCGAGATAGCAGTGGCAACTATAGGGTAAAACCCAGATAGGAGGAAAAATTGCATAGTTTTCGGGAGTAAGACCAGGTAAGGTGTCGGGGAACTGTTGGGTCAATGTGTGCAATTTTCAAAGGGAGCACTAGTAGGTCATCTAACTGGGATCTTTGCAGTTTCTCCAGGGAAGAGAGAGTGGGTCGTTGGAGGCACTAGCAGGAAAATATGTGCATTTTTCCAGAGGAGGAGCTACTGGTCAAAACTGTGCAATTTTGGGAGACAGTCTGGGACAAGCAGCAGGGGCTCCTGGACATAATTGCACAATTTCTAGGCCGAGTGTAAAGTGGGGTAGCAAGGAAGGTGATAGTCAAAACTGTGTAATTTTTTTAGGGAGAGTAGAGCAGGCCAGTAGGGGCCCTGCCTGTCAAATCTGTGCAATATCCTGGGACAATGCAGTGATAGGAAATAGAGGCCTCTCCCACATGTCTGCGTATTTTCTGTAGGCAATGCAAGGCAGGAAATCTGGACAAGTTATGCACATTTTTGGAGATCATTACAACCTTTGTTCACAACTCAAGTCATTTTTTCTGTTTGACCAGAGGGAGGCTTGATGGGTGATCATGCGGGAAGCGTGGATTGGAACGGGTTCTAGGACAATTTCTACACCATTCTAGGAGACAATCGACTGGCTCACTTACAGGAATGCGCAGTACAGGATATCCCGGAGGATGGCCTCAAGCTCTGCACATTTCTGGGAAGCAGAGCAAGGTCACTGAGATCAAGGTTCAATTGAAGGATGGTTGTCTAGTCGACAGATTTTCAGGAAAAATAAATAAGTCTGAAAGCAAGTGTAATTGTGCATACATGACATTGTGATCACACACTTAGCACAACTCAACAACAAGACACCTCAAACTAATAAGACAAAAATGTGCTCAGTGATACTAACTCAACGATTAAGAGCGACAAGTGCAACACTTGAGATAAATATTCGAACGACTGTGACGACACTTGCGTGACAGTGTTTACAATTTTGTGTGTGAATATGACCTATGTTCACAAGGCGAAAACAACTCATACACACAAAGACAAACCTTCCAAATTTGGAAAATAGACTCGCAAGCATCACATAGCAATCAACATGCTAGAAGACAACTGATAGTCAATCAAGAAAAAGGGTGTAAATACTTGACAAGAGCTCATGGAATGATCCTGAGTTTTTTCAACCATCAGGGAGAAAACCAAGGAAGGCTCCAAAATTTGGATGCAAGCCAAAATTTTGGAGGGTGTTACAGTTGCTACAACACTTATACAGGTTCTTCACATGAACCCCAATGTGCTTCACGTATCTCGTGTCTATGTTTCTCACAAATTATTTTCCTTTTCTAAAGTTCACATCATAACCACGGTCTTCCAAAACTGCAACAAAGATGAGATTTTTCTTTAGGTTTGGAACAAACATGACATCCTTGAGCCTGAGAGGGGAACCTAACTCCCTCTGAAAGGTGATTGTACAAATCCCAGTTGCTTTATACCTTCTGTCATCCCCCATCTCGATGTGTATTTGGATATCTTTCTCCTCTAGGTCACTGACAAAATATCTACACCCTGCCATGTGGAATGAGGCACCTGATTCCAAGTACCACATGTTCCCCATCATTGTGTTGGCCATGACTGCAATAAGGGTAAATTCAGGCTCAAACTGTCAAGCCAAGGCTTCATCTATTGTTCCTCCTGAGGTCTTCTTGCTTGCCTTTTTGTGTGGAACCTTCATGGCATAGTGCCTGAATTCATGACAATGGAAGCATTTATTTTTGGACAAATGTTTCTTCTTTCCCCCTTGGTTGGATTCTGATTTGGTTTCAAATTTATTCCCTTTATCTTTCTTTCCCTTTCCAACCAATGCAAATTTATCTTCATCCTCACCCTTGGATGTATTCTCATCTCTGGTATTACGCCTTATTTCTTCCTCTACCAAATCGAACCATAAGTGTTCCCAATTCGGTAGTTTCTCCATGCATTCACTAAATCTTGATAGCTATGCCAGCTCTTGGGAAGGACCACAAGGGATAGGATTACCAAGTCATCCTCTAAAATAGTAACACCATCTTCTACAATCTCATCACGAAGTTATGTGAACCTGCTCAGATACTATGGGATAGTGTCATCTTTCTGCATCTTGATATTTCAAAGTTTATCCTTAAGCGCTAGCTTCATGTGCTCACAAATATTGTAGAACAAATCTATCAGTTCCTGCCACATTTCATAAGGAGTTTCTTTCCCATGGATGTTGGTGATAATGTGGTGCATTACTCCCTCCAATATTATTCTTCTCACCTTGGCTACATCTTTCTTCCAATGAGCAAGGTTCTCGACAACAGATTTTGTTGGTCATCGAATATTGCCTCCATGCGATCCTTCCATGCAATAAAATTAGAGCTGCCTTCCAAGGCATACTCTAGCCTAAGCCTATTGAAGGTCATATTCTCATCTATGAAGAGATCTTGCTACACATAACTGCAAATTTGAACCTCCTAAGAAACAAATTTGAAATTCCTTCTCTATTGTGAATCCTGCTCTGATACCATGTAGAAATTATGGTGTAGATTTGCAACTACTCATGAAGTTTTAATCAAAATCACAATACAAAATCCTACTCTACTGCTCTACATAAGTTAATTCACAATTTAGAACAAAAATATCAGACATGCAATAAGAAATAACACACATGCACACAATAGTTTTCCTAGGGAAAGCAATCTACTAAAAACCCCAACGCATGCTTGCATAAATCTGATGAATAGATATGTATTACAATTGCTTTGTTCAAGTGAGAACAACCTACAAGTGAATAACCTATCTCTTTTCACATTGAGAAACTCTGACCTAGACTTAGTCAATTTTTGCCTCTACTTGAGCCCCTATTTCCTTGCACAATATCTTGAGAAATTAGGTCCCTATTATTTAGGAATTTCTCCAAAATGGATTGCATAATTCCCAAATTTGATCATCTGATTACATGCAACATTTTTACACTCAAGACTAGCCTACAACTGATGTTACACTGCCTTGGAATATCCACCACAGCTGGGGAACTCGAATTCTCTGCATGCACTAGCTATTTTAGGTTGATTGATCAATATGATCACTGAGTTAGACTGAAGTCCCACTGCACAACAGACCTTCCACTAGTTCTTCCAACAGTTTGAACTAGTTTAACTAAAAACAACTTGACATAACTGACCTTGATTACCACAAATTAGCAGTCAAACATGCTTAACTGAACTCTAAATCCTCCAACTTAAATTTACTGAGTAAACTGGGTGACACAAGCCATGTCACACAGCCTAACTGCATCCAAGTTTTCTATTAATGTGGAAATTCAAATTTTCTCAATGTAATGAAGGAAAAATCAAATTGAGAATTTCTTACTGCTTTTTTCAACAAAACCTATGGTGGAAATAGCTCAAGGAAGTGAAACAACTGGATGAGAAGAGGATTTCATGGAAAAAATGTAGGAGTTCTTTGAACACAAATTGGGGAACATGATAATGGAAGAATATCGCATAAAGTTCACAATATTGAGGTATGTATATTTATTCGATAGGAAAGTTGAAGATAAAAAGATATGTGAGCAGTTTTCTACCATTCTATGGTGACAAGATCAAATTCGATGAACCAAATATCTTAGATGAAGTGATGAGGAAGGCAGAGTACCTCTATGAGCAGTTAAAAGATAAGCCATCTTTCCAAATTGATTTTCATGATAAGAAAATAATCAATGTGGAGCAAATGAATAAGGGTTTAAACATTCAATCTTCAAGAACAATTCTAAGGAAACTTAGCAAACACAACGAACCCATAATAAACCAAAGAGGATTGATTTCTTGGACTAGAGACCAAAAATCCAACCCATTAGTTGTTGAGGTTATGGAGGAGAGCATTAATATAGGTATTGCCCACACAAAGAAGGAAAGACGAAGAAAGTACATCAAATACAAAGAGATAATACAATAGAGAATGTGCGAAAAATTAGCATGCCCAATATCTATTCAACATTGGACAATAGACAAGCCAAACACCAAACACACATAGTTGAAGTGGAAGGTAAGTTAAATAACCATCTCATTTCGATTTTAATTGATTATGGAGTTAACTATAGTTATATTGATCCTAAGCTACTTGAAAATTTAAATTGAAGAAAACCAAATATAGTAGGACTTGGTTAGTTCAGTTAGACATCGGTACAAAAGGGAGAATAATTGAACTAGTGAAAGATTGTCCCATCAATATGAATGGGATAGAAACAAATGCACACTTGAACATAATATCCTTAGGATCATACGATTGCATATTTGGCATGGATTGACTGGAAAAAATCATACAATACTAGACTATTACAACAAAACATTAACTTGCTTGGATGAATAATGGTAACAAAGGAAAGTGTAGAGGATACCAAGGCCAATTTCTATCAGGGAGATATTAACTATGAAGTTGAAAAATAATTTCAGAAAATGGTGCCAAATTTATGTGGCCCACATGGAGGAGATAGCTGAGGATCAGGTACCAAGTCTAGGGGACCACCTAGTACCTCATGATTTTGAAGATGTTTTTTCAAAATGAAGGTTTTAACCTTGTCCAAAAATTACCTATAAATGAATTATTAAAACAGAAAAGTATACAATGGCTAGAACATAAAACAAATATACACAAATATTTTCCCCTGGATCCCAAAATTGGGAATACCAGATTGATTTTCATTATATTCATTTAAATGTTATTATATATATATAGACATATATACATGTTGAAGGATACATAAACCTTAATCACTAACCCTAGATTAGAACATAACCATAATTCACATGACTTGATCTACAAATACCATGGGCAAAAAACCATTGTGCCCAAAAACCATGCACAAAAACCATGGTTAGTCCCGCCCACCATCTTTGGGTCCCCCCAACTATTATTGGATCTACATAAAACAAATTTTTTTCCCAAACCCCATGACGGATGGAAAGAATACAACATACAACCAACACAAAAATTCCAAGGTTACCAATAAAAAGAGGGATTGACTTCTCTATAGATTTGGTACCTAGAGCTGCACCAGTGTCCAAAAATCCATATATGATGAGCACACTAGAGTTCAAGGAGTTGCAAATGTAGTTGGAAGAGATCTTAAGAAAAGGGCGCATACACCCAAGTGTATCACCATGCGGTGCCCCAATCTTATTTGTTAAGAAGGATGGTACATTGAGACTATCACGGTAAATAATAAGTATCCATTGCTCGGGATAGATGATTAGTTTGACTAGCTCAGGTGAGCTAAAGTATTTTCTAAAATCGATTTGAGGTCCTGATGTCATTAGGTGATGATTAAGGAGGAGGACATTAGTAAGACAATATTTCAAATTCGATATGGGCATTACAAGTTCATAGTGGTGCAATTTGGGTTATCTAACGCACCAGGTGTTTTTATGCGACACATGAGTTGTAGCCTCCATAATTATTTGGATAAGTTTGTTATTGTGTTTTTGGATGGTATCCTCATATATTTTAAATTTGAGAAAGAGCATGAACAACACTTAAGGATGGTGTTACAAGTACTTAGAGAGCACCCACTATATGCCAAGTTGATTAAGTGCTCATTTTATTAGGGACATATTCATTATTTGGGACATATTATTTTAGAAGGGATAGAAATAGACACAATAAAGATTAAAGAAATTGAATAATAGTGAACATCTAAAAATGTAATAGAGATAAGGTCTTTCATGGGTGTAGCAGGCTATTACAAAAGATTTATTATACGGTTTTGAAGGATATCTCATCCGATTACTTCCTTACAAAGGAAAGGTGAAAATTTTGACTAGTCTTAGAAATTTGAAGAGGCCTTTCAACATTTGAAGAGGTTGCTAACAAATGCACTGATATTGAAGCTATTTTACCTAGATGAAGACTTTCTTGTTTGCACAAATGTGTGTAAATAAGGATTGAGAGGAGTCCTCATGTAGAATAGGCATGTGATATAGGAAGCTCAAGGAGCATGAAAAAAATTATGGCACTCATGTCTTGGAGCTAGTAGCCAATATTGATGCCTTAAATATGTGTAGGAATTACCTAATGGGAAATAGTTTTTGTTAGAGTTGGTCTTGTCAGTCCTCCGTTAGAGATCAAAACTCTTTCTGCATTTCATTTTTACGAGTCTCGCTCCATTCACTTAGCTGCATTCCGCTAGGGGCATGCCATAATCTGACAGAAAAGGTCTTGTTAGTCATTTCCCCTCATGTCTGGCACCTGTTGGCTTAGGTCTTTTGTCAATGTTCACTAAAGTCCATAACAGTCAATATTTGTTCCCTTAATGGACAAGAGTCATTTTCGGTCATTAGGTCTAGGGATTAGTCAATTTTGTCTTCAACCGTGTCCAATAAAGCCATGCAGGCCTGAGGGAGGCCCTTACCAAGTTATGATTCAAATATTTTCATCGTCATGTTGACAGATTACGACTATTCTTCAAAACTCTGTTTTGAAGAAAAGTCAAACAATGTGTCATTTGCGATAATTTTCCAAAAAAAAAAAATCTCCAGATGAGCTCTTCAGGTGCAGTCATGGTTTCCTTGGCCAAATGCCATGTCATGCGACCCCTGCAAAAAGTGCCAAAAATTTCATCATTCTAGCTAAAAATTCAAAGGGAAAAGTGAAATTCAATGTTGCATTAAATCAGTGAAAAGTTCCAAAATAAGACATTAGCAAGTGGATTTTGAAGAAGAAAAATTAAACCCATGACTCCAAATGCCTTTATATACAAGTTTCCACAAGAAACAAAGTCATTGTGCAAATCAAGGTTATAGAGAAGCATTGCAAAGTCATTGGGAGAACTTGCATGCGTTTGGAGTGAGTTTGGAGTCGTTTTCATAGGCGCGACGCATAGACAGAGGAGCGTGGCACACACAGTGCTACCCCATAGTGTTAATTTAACATGGGCGCACACACAGAGCGTGGCGCACTGGGTTTGCTGCGCGGCGCACACCCACCAAGGCCCGAATTTGTGCCAAATTTGCATCAAGTCACTTTGAAACCCTTCAAATCGACAGGTAGGGTCTACATCTTTCTTTCTCATCAATTTTTTGTAAAGGTTATGGTGGTTCATGGCTATGTATAGTCGCAATAAAAACGCGTAAACCCTACCACTCAAAATCATTAAAGCTATTGCTCTAGGGTTGCAAATTCATTGTGTTGATACCGAGGCTCTTCTTTCACCTCTCATTTTCCCCTTCTTTCCATTGTTCCCTTCCCCCCTATCCCATTTTTCCCTATTTTCCCTACCCTAAAATAGTACTAAACCCTTACTCCCTATCCCCTACACTCATTTCCAACTATAAAACCCAAAAACCCTACCTTATAAAATCCCTAAACCCCCCTACATGTCCCTAAACAAAATTCCTCCCCCATAACCCCTAATCCCATCATATTATTCCCTTTCCTAACACTCCCTTTTTGCATTGTTCCCCTTGGTGGCAGAGTTCATATCAACACCTAGTTTCATACCATCATCAAAGGGCAGTCCAAGCACAGTACACATACAACAGTCATGGCATCTGAGCATTCATTGGAGTATGAGATGGAAACACAAAGTGGTTCATCCCCGAAAGAATAGGCTCCTAGGAGACATCACAAAAGTGGCAAACATGTTAGGGATGAGCCAACCACCCTCACTGAACTGCAGGCCTGCCCTCTTGCTATGTCATGTTTCCAGCATCTATCATGTTTTGAGTTTTTTCAAAGGGTGGCTAATGTTCGAGTTCATCATGAGTTGGCCCGTATTTTTGTGCTTCATCTACATGGAGATCACTCTATCATGGTCGGGGTCACCTTCAGATTGACACCCGAAACTGTCTCATTAACAACCGGCATACTGAATGTTGGAGAGTAGTGGCACAAGAAACAGAAGGTTGATAGGCAGCACTATGAGCCTTACATTAAGGCCAGTTTCTTGAGGCAGCTCCAAAGAGTTTTCCGTTCAGATATTTGAAAGATTAATATGCTCCACTCATGAAGTTGATCATGAAGTACTTCAGCTGTGAGGGAAGGTTCTCTCGTCTATATGCATATCACATCAGGTTGCTCATGCACTTTACCAGGGTACGGATGATGAACATCCCATATTTCATTTGCAGGAACTTAGAGAGGATGAACACCTTCATGTAGCACAAGACCCCTCAGCAGCAACTTAACAGTGTTATCACTTTGCTCTTATTAAGATTTTGGTGGATCATCAGTTGGGATTACAGGGCATTACTTGGGATAACTTCATCTCCCGTGACCTCTTCAACACTTCAAAGGTATTATCAGAGGTTGAACATGAGATAGGTGGTCCTTCTCATCAGTATGAGCACCATGAGACCACTACTATGCCAGTATTCATCACCTATCAAAGAGGCAGTAAACATTTGTTTGCATCAACAAAGCGAGTGTTATCTCCACCCAGGGTGGAAGGGGCCTCGCTTTCGACATTGAAAACATAGGTACAGGACAAAGACAAGAGGCCCATGCATGACGAGGGACCATCAGGTGAACAAGAGGTTGACTTCATCCTCATGCATGATGATGATGCAAATGTTGAGAGTGCCAAACTTAGGAGGACCATCCAGGAGCAGAAAACGGAGATCCAAGACTTGTCACTCAATTTTCAGAGGGCCAAGTGGATTATCAGGTATTTGGAGCAGAGGAACAAATAGCTTGAGGACCAGCATGAGATCATGGAGCTGCAAAACATCCATGAGAATCGCCAAGCTGCCCAGCATAGGAGGATTGAGCTCACTCCATTAGAGCAAGAGATTAACAATGATCGTGAGTCTTGGCTCGAGCGGATCAACATCCACCTTGAGAGACTGTTAGAGAAGGCCGACAAGGGAAAAACCATATTGAGGCGGATGGTTTATCACTACAGGGCACGGAACATGAGTTCAAAGGCTCGGATAAGGAGTTTCAAGGCAAAATTTGGGAGAGCGAAAAAGAGACAAAAGAGGCAAAAAGAACAAGATCGGCTCCGAATCTTGGCCGAAGCCTTTGTGGCCGAGCATAGCACTTCATAGGGGATCTCCAGCCCAAATTTCAAAAAATTTGGGACAAGTTTGGTCACATGACAAATTTTTGGGCACAACATAGGGTTTTTCTAGGATTGGGAGCTCCAAATCACAAATGGCTTGCATTTTTGGATTCAGCATGAAAAATCATGCCTGCTGGTGCATGGACAAGAAATTTGGGCATGATTTGAGTCCCCAGGAGGTCAAAAACACTCAAAAAATGACCTCTCTGCCCCTATTTTGACACACAGGAAGCAGTCTTAGGAGAATGAGGTTTTGGAGGGGAAAATGAGCACCCAATTCAGAAATTCCACTTGGGTTGGAAAGTAGATAGGCCAGGTTTTCTAACAAGCACACTTGGGCACAATTTGAACTCCAGCAGGTACCTCAAAATCGCCTCCAAAGTGGCGCTGCGCATATAGAGAAAAAGGCCAAAATCACTTCCGCTTCGCGACATGTCAATTCGCGACTTTCTCCAAGTGGGCCTGCTCATTTACACTACACTTTTTTCGGCAGCTAAGGCAAAGTTTAAAGAATATTTTCACTAAAGGCTGGCTTCTATCCAAGTGGTAAAGGAAGGCGAGCAGTCACCCAAGCCATTTGTCATTTTTGTAACGCTGCACCTGTAACTACTGGTTGGCTTTCCATTTCCATTTTGTAATGATTTAAAAAACTCCCCAACTCTTGGTTGCTCTATTTCCCCATGGCATAGTCTATTTATTGTATGCAAACCATTTGCAAAGGGTTGGTTGGTTGTAATTTCTAGGAGACTGTGGGAGAGAAACTCAGTTCTTCATTTATATTTTGACAGAGAATTAATGAAAGGCAGCAGCTCTAGTTCATGATATTCTTGTGGTGTGAGTGTAGAAAATGTGTTCTCTTTATGTTTCATATGTATTTCGTTATGTTTCACAGTTCATTCATCTTCATTTCCAGTGAAATTTTCTAGGTAATATAAGGTAGAATTCATATTTATTGCTCTGCCTGTGGGAAAGTTTCACGCTGTGTGTTTTTCTTCTGTTGAAAAGGATTCATGTGTTTCTGCCCTTTTCATCCTCCTAAACAATCTTTCCATTCCGCATTTACTTCAAGTTTAATTGCTAGACTTTTCGCCTGTCTTGCCTCACGAAGTAATATGTGCCTTTGTGTTAAATTCTCTGCTCATACTGTCCATTGGTCCCATATATCCCAAAAACGCAGGCATTTATACAAAATTGCTTCTTGTTTCCACATTTATTTACTAGCCTAAGATCAATATTTCACTGTAATTCATCTTAGACCATTTCGTTTACTTATTCACTGAGAGTGACTCGGAGAGAGCCCTCTCCTATTCTGGTAGGGCTAGCTACTAGACTGAGCGTGGTTTGTGGTTACCCTGAATTTTGCCTTCTTTCATCCTAAGGCAGATTTAGGTGCTAACATAGTGGTGACCATACTGGGGAAACGAAATTATTCCCCTTATATCTTTATAATTCTAAGCTTCCGGATGATAAGTTTAGGATTTGATAGGCTGAGTGAGTTGGTTGTGTCCTTTGATTTTTCTTAATAGCACGTTGGCTTCTAGAAGATATACTAGAGCTAATCCAGATCCAGACCCTCCGCACATCTATGAAAATCCCAATTTGATTCCAAGACTTCATCGTCAAGAGAGCTATATATCTCTCGTGTTCAAATCCTATTCATGCCCTGACATCTTTGAGTATCTTAAAGAACTAGATTTTGATAAGTAGTTTGAAATATCATTGTTCGAGACCAAATCCAAAAGGGCGGTTGACTCCACTGTCCCCAATCCGCAGTTTCTTGTAGACTTGGAAATGGAAAGGGATAACCATTCAATTGATAATTACATTGTAGCACAGCTTCAAACTCCAATTGCTAGCCCCCTACAAACTGCTCACACTCCTCCAACACCTCCAGGGCCAAACCCACCAAGAGTGATGGCTGCTCGTTTTGCACCTCTAGTTTTGCCTCAAGTTTTAGATGATATGCCCACAGATTATCAAAGCAAAATCTCATTTTTTGATGGCACTCCTAACAGTATTACTGCTCAGCAACATGTGGACAGAATGGCAGATTTCTATGAACTTCACGAGATCGATGCAGAGAATGTGGAAATGAGACTCTTTGTACAAACATTTGCAGGTGAAGTGAGGAAATGGTTCAGAGGTTTACCGGATGCACATATCGCCACCTTGGCTGACCTACAAAGACAATTTTTAAACCGCTGGGAATTGAAAAATAATCCTCTTCAAATTCTGGCTGAATATGAGCAAATCAAACGAAACGATGGTGAGTCGGTCCAAGACTATTGCATTAGATTCAATTATGTTTATAATGAAATTCCCGATCATCTAAGGCCGCCTGTGGGGCTAGCCATGGTGAAGTTTCCGAATGGTTTTGATGCTGACATGGCTTATCAATTAAGAGAGAGAACCGGCCACAATGGAAGACATGCAGAAGATCGCGATCAGCATTGAAGCAAATCTGTTGACCAAGAGGGCTAGAGCAAAGGTGGAAAAGAAGGTCACCGTAAAAGAAGAATCTTCCTCGGTAGATCAACTACTCCGGAAGGTAGAGCATATGCTTGAAAGGGTGAAACTTGAAAAATCTGAACCACATGTTAGAAATCCTAACTTTCGTGGCCAGCAACAGCCACAATATAGAATAAGGCAGAGAGATCAGCGAGCCCAAGAGCAGACAGCACAGCAGCTAGTACAGCCACCTTTGCAGCAAAATTTTGTGCATGGACCAGAATCAGATGAGGACGGGAATATAATAGGTGAAGAAAACCACCTCTTTACTCCTGATGATTTGCCTATTTATATTACCGAGGATGAGGAGTATGCAGAAAGTTCGGCTGTACACAAAGATGCAGATTTCATTCTAGAAAATGACACCGTTTTGGAGGAAGAATTTGATGAGTACCACAGAGGCTATATGAATGTTCTGTCCGCCCAGCAACAGCGATATTCACTAAGAAACATGTAGGTTTTAACCCCGTACAGAAATTACCTGCATACGAATTCTAAATCACAAGAAAAATAAAAAATGTGAGAGCATAACACATATACACAGATATTTCCCACTGGATCTCAAAACCGAGACTACCAGCTTGATTTTTCATTATGTTCCTTTCAATGTTAAAATACATATTTATTACATGCCGAAGCATCCAATACCATGGACCGAAAACCATCGCGTCCAAAACCATGGACCAAAAACCATAGGTAGGTTCACCCAACCTAATATAGGGTCCAAAAAAAAAAATCTCGGGGCGCTGCCTCAAACCCCCCGGACAGGGGGGGCTGCCGCCCCCCCTGTGACCCCCTCGTTGCGCAATCGGCGCAACGAAGGGGGGGCTCTAACCCCCCAGTTCATTATGTAGGTTAGTCGTGGAAAGAATATAACACAACCCAACAATCTCCCACTTGTTGTTTTCTTTCCACAGGAGAGCTCAATCATTTTTCCAGCCATGAAACGCCCATTGTTTCTCTACACCAAGAGAACTTCTCAGAGCTCACATATTTTGTCAATGCATCTGCAGTATTCTTCAAAGTGTCCACCTTTACCAGCACCACCTTTTTGTCTTCTATCATATCCCTCACAAAGTGATACTGAAAATCAATGTGCTTTGTCTTTGAATGATAAGCAGGGTTCTTTGCCAAGAAAATTGCACTTTGGCTGTCACAGTCTATCCTTATAGCTCCCTGTACTAACCCCATACTTGAACACAATCTCTGCAACCAAACTGCTTCCTTGCTTGCATGAGTGGCTGCCATGTATTCTGCCTCTGTAGTTCATAGTGCCACTACAGATTGTTTCTTACTCATCCAACTGACTGCACCTCCAAATAGGTTAAACACATACCCACTTGTAGATCTTCTCTGATCCAGATCTCCAGCCCAGTCTGCATCAACAAAGCCATGAATATCCAACACTCCGTCCAATCCTGGTCTTCCTTGGTAGCACAAACCATAATCACTAGTGCCACGCAAATACCTGAAAACTCGTTGACTGCTGTCCATTGCTCCTTCCCTGGTTTTGACATAAACCTGCTCAATACTCCCACTGCATGTGCAATGTTTGGTCTAGCACAAACTATTGCATACATCAAGCTACCGATTGCACTTGCATATGGAACATGGGACATGTCCTCTTCCTCTTCTTGTGGCTTGGGACACTGTTCAATAGATAACCTCACACCTACAGGAATAGGAACTTCACCGGTTTACTATCCTACATATTAAACCTCTACAATATTATCTCAACATACTTCCTCTAGTTAACCAGAGCTTCCTCTTTGCCCGATATCCTTTAATTTCCATGCCCAAAATATAGTTTGCAGCACCGAGATCTTTCAAATTTGGAGGACAATGGGGTCTTCAAATCCTACATAATTTCTTTGTCATTTCCAACCAGCAACATATCATCCACATACAAGACCAGATAAATAACACGGTCACCAATTAATTTAAAATACACACAATGATCTGCTTTGCCTACGGTGAAGCCAAGTCCCCGTATAATGTATCAAATTTCTGATAACACATCCTTGGTGACTGTTTTAACCCATACAAAGACTTCTTTAACTTGCATACCAGTTCTTTCTTACCCTTCACCGCAAAGCCTTAGGTTGCTTCATGTAGATTTCCTCTTCCAAATCCCCGTGAAGAAATGATGTCTTCACATCCATCTGGTCTACCTCAAAATCAAAAGCAGCAGCACCAGATAAAAGTAATCTAATAGAAGTTACCTTGACAACAGGAGAAAAAATATCACCAAAATCAATTCCCGGCACCTAGGATAACCTTTTGCTACCAACCGAGCTTGTATTTCTCCACCTTCCCTTCTGCATTTGTCTTCTTCTTGAACACCCATTTGCTGCCAATGGGTTTCCTTCCAGCCGGCAACTCCACAAGATCCCAAGCCTCATTTTTGTGCAAAGATGCCATTTCATCAACCATGGCCTCTTTCCAGAGTTTTCCATCCTCTGAATCCACTGCTTCCTTCACAGTTCTCGGATCATCATCAGTAACAGACAAGCAAAGTTTGAACAGAAAGCAGATGGACTATACCTTTCTGACTGCCTTCTTTCTCGAGCTGATCTTCTCACAGCCGGAGTTTGTGGCTC
>APFE030322253.1:0-13416 GCA_000404065.3 Pinus taeda
TTTATTGCACTAGATGCATTGATTTCAATATAGATGATTTCTAATCCTATTTTATTGCTTTCACTAAATGCATTGATTTCAATGTAGATGGTGATTTCTAATCCTATTTGATTGCTTGCACTAGAAGCATTGATTTCAATGTAGATGTTGATTTCTAATAATATTTGGTTGCTTGCACTAGATGCATTGATTTCAAATCCTACTTTATTGCTTGCACTAAATGCATTGATTTCAGTGTAGATGGTGATTTCTAATCCTATTTGATTGCATGCACTAGATGCATTGATTTCAGTGTAGATGTTGATTTATAATCCTATTTGCTTACTTACACTAGATGCATTGATTTTGGTGTAGATGATTTATAAACTTATTTTCTTACTTGAACTAGATGCATTGATTTGAGTATAAATGTTGGTTTCTAACCGTATTTTACTACTTGCATTAGATGCATCGATTTCAGTGTAAATGTTGTTTTCTAATCTTATTTGATTTCTTGCATTAGATGCATTGATTTCAGTGTAGATGTTGATTTCTGATTTGATGTAATTGGATGTATGATGGTACATTAATTTTACAGTGATTGGATTAATATTGTGCATTGATTTGAGTATAAGCATAAAAATTATTGACAATGTACATTGATTTTTGTGTTATAGTAATTCAACCTATTAACATTGATTTTTGTGTTATAGTAATTCAGCCTATTAATATTGGAGAGAAAGAGAGACAAGGTATGATGTTTACTACAATATCCCGAGCTAAAGATTTAAATGGTTTACGATTTAACCTGTCATTTTCATATAATCGATATGAAAGGACGACAAAAGTAACAAGGGTGACAATAAGAATAATACAAGAAAATAATTTGAGATTAATCACAATGAAAGACTATTGTAATTTACTATATTCTTATTATTCACATTTTCTACCATTCAACACTATTACATTGTCACTTTACATTCAAAACTTTTATATCATCATTTTTCATCATTAAAGCTATTCACAATATTTATCATCTCAACAAACTGAGGTAATGAAGAAAAATTAAAATTAAAATGACCAGATTAATTTGAGACATAGTTAGCATATTAAAATGATTATAATAATATTAGATGATTTTACATATTATTGATAAAATCAATCATGTGTTCGTTAGATTTTCTTTGGCCACACACTACTAAAACCATCCTAGATCCATCTTAACTCTAAATCCATCAAGCGACAAGAGGGATCAAATCTTTCAAGGTGCAAACATTTCCTCAAGTTTTTCACTCAAAAAAGAGGTTTGCACCTCAAGATATTTGATCCCTCTTGGCGCTTGATAGATCCGGAGTTAAGATGGATCTAGGCTAGTTAATAAGTCAATGTGAATTAATGAAAAGTCATTGACAAGTAAATGTGAAGTCAATAAATTATCAATATCAATGGAGGAAGGAACATTGTAAATTGATGACAAATTCAAAGTTGGTTACTAAGATGAAATTGATGACAAATTTAAGGTTGATTACCAAGATGAACTATAAGACAATGGTTTTTATTTTTATTTCTTTTCCCTATTGTTAAAAATATTATAAAAATAAACCATATCAATTATTTATATTGAAATTGTGAATACATAATTTATTTTTTTCTATTTATGAATAAATAAGGTTTTTATTTTTTATCCAAAAATTATGAAAAATGAAATCTTGCTTTGGTACTTTTTAGTTTGCATCATCAAAAACTTTATAAATAAATTATGTTAAATGTTTATATTGAAATTGTGAATGTATGATTTGAACCATTTGAGATTAAGGGATGGTTAAAGTTTTAAAGTAGAGACAAAGACCAAGGCAAAGACATTTCACCAAAATTTTGGAACTTGGGCTAAGTATTAAAGGGTTTCATTTATGGTGCACTAAGTTAATAGTCAACAAGCTAGGTGATTAACCAACAAATGATAGTCTAAGTTAATAGTAAAAAACTTAAGTGATTAATTAATAAGTGATCGATAAGACAATGTGAATCAATGAAGGTGTCATTGACAAGCCAATGTGTAGTTAACGAGTTTCATTGACAAGCAAATTAGAAGACAATGAAAGAGCTATCAATGCCAATGGAGGAAGGAACATTGTAAATTGATGACAAATTCAAGGTTGGTGTGGCTATGAAGATGAATCATAAGACATTTAATCTCTCATTTGTTTCAAATAAATAAAGTTTTCCATTTTTGCAAGTCATGATCTTGTAGGAAAAATTAGGTAAAATCCATAAGAAATTATTTTTTGTGAAAAGAAGAGAAGTTGTAAAGCGTTTTGGTGTCCTTGAAACTAGCACAAGAAGATAGAAATCATATCTATTTTTTGAAATATATGGTCAAAATACTATTATTATCTCATCTGCGGATGAGAATATGAATCATCTAATGTTGAGAAATGGAAACAAGAAATTCCAATTTAAATTTGACCTTGAATTTAAATTTAGAATTAAAATAGAATTCTCTTCTCATAGCAACTTGTAAATAGTTAATTAAGTTGGTTAACTTAATTAGCTTAGGAAATTCGAGTTGGAAGTCTTTTTGAAGTCATGTATATTTTCTCCATAAGGACTAGGGTTCCAAGATGAGTTTAGTTGAGTTGTAATTATATAACTCAGTTTACTGAGTTATAGATAGTTAAACTAGTTATAACTATTTGTTGAACTAGTAGAGGATTAGTTGTCAGTTGGTACACTGGTGCATCGACAGGTGCTACTCCAGCTAACTGAAGATTCACTCATGGGAAAATTATGCATGTCAGTTCTGAGAAAGACCCAGATGAGACTAGAGTGCAGGGAGAGTGTACTATCAATTGTATGATTTACTGGAGTGTACAGATAATGCATGAAATCAAGAAGAGGACCTAGATTGGATTTCACAGTTTTGGAAGCACTGAATTCCCAATTAATATGGGTTATTCATCCTAGGAATTGCACAAAGAAATAGGGGCTTGGAAGGCAACAAAAATTGGCTAAATGTTGGCTAAGAGTGGGTTTGTGAGGCAGAGAGTTGAGCATACTTGTGCGGAATTGTTCTAGTAAAAACAAGCTTTGTACTTTCACTCATATTTCTGATTAATGCAATATTGATAGGCATGGTTCTGAGTAGTGGCTTTCCCTAAAGAAACTTATTGTGTTATGTGTCATTGATTGTCTTCCTCTTGCTATTATTATCTTCATAGATCTATTAGCTTCCACTAGTTGAAAGTAGAAGTAGACTTGTCTTGTGTTATAGTAAATTACATGAGTTGTGAATCTACAGGAAAATCTACATGATATCGGAGTTGAAGACAATATACTAGAGGAGATTTCGAATTTTTGAGTTTAGGGCTACAAGTGAAATTTGAATTTGCAATACATACTTCAGGATTGGTAGATGGCATTCTACAGTTTGCAGCTCTAGTATGCCTTGGAAGTCAACTCAAATTATATAGCCTGGAAGGACATAATGGAGGCCGTGTTGGAGGATAATGGCTTGAAGGAATTCATTGATCAAGACATTCTTAAGCCACCAACATTAGATGCAAAAGATCTGGCCAAATGGAAGAAGTGTGTGGCGAAGGCGAGGCGGATAATCCTTGAGGGAGTTCAAGACCACATTGTCTCGAGTCTCCATGGGAAGGAAACTATATGTGCTATGTGGAAAGCATTGACAGACTTGTTCCATCCTGATTTTTCGAAGTTTGTCTTCCAGTGCCAACTTCCTATGGTCACGGTTGGACCAAGTTCACAACCTACTGTAATGAGCTTGGAAGTGTTGGAATAACCATTCTTCAAGCAATCCATTAAGAAAAAGCAAAGGAAGATTGTTCACTAGGAGAACCAATAGGTAATCTTATTTCTAAAGAAAATATTGGTGTATCAAAAGATGAGTATGTTATGTTAGATGGCGTTACTGATTCAGAAGAAGACAAGTTAGAGGAAATTCTTAATCTTAGAAGAAAACTTGATTTTTTCTTGAAAATGATTAACAATATTGAGGATAAGTTGCAAGCATATGATAACAAGGATCATGTTAAATTAGTAAATGTTGGAGTAGAATCTAAACAATATTGTGAAGGACTTGAAGTTGAGATCATCTCTCTAAGAGAAAATATTGAAAAATAAAACAGGAAAAATGAAGAGCTACTTAAAGTATTTGAAGAATAAGAGAATGGGCTTAAGGAAGAGATTATCAAATTAAAGGAAAAATTAGAAGAGGGAAGAAATGTTGAAGAAGGAATGAGAAAGTAGTACAGGGAAAAGGAAGAATAGTGTCAAAGACTTGAGATTGAGGTAAACATTCTAAAAGTTAAATTAGAAGAAAAGGATAAACTTCTAAAATTTAAAGATAGTACTAAGATTTTGGATAGAATTATTAGTAGTCAAAGGTTTCCCTCCATTAAATCTGGCCTTGATTTTCATGAAATTGTAAATGGGAAATCTATTTCACAAGCTTGTGAAAGGAACTTGAAGGATAATAATACAAAATATGAAATTTTTTATAAAGAGATAAGAATCAAATCAAATCAACATCCAAGAAAAAATAATTTTCAAAGGAAATCATTTACTATTAGTAATGAAAACATAAATCAATTCTCCCCCCTAATCAATGATGTTAAATGTCTTGTATGTCATAACTATGGACAAATTGCAACAAACTATAGAAGCAGATTTGTTCGATCTCAAGAAAATAACCACTTCACAAAAATATCATCAACCCCTAGGTACTCAGGTTTATTTAAGGGATATTTATTTACTTGCAACACATTTGGTCACAAACCTATTGATTGCAATAAAAGTAATATCAAACAGAGATATTATGTTCCCTTCTATGGTCATATAAGATGACATACTTGTCACAAGTTTGGGCATGTAGAAAAAGAATACAGGAACAAGTCAATGCATCACCAAGGACAACATGGAAAGAAACCAGACGAGAATATTGTTACCAAAACACCTAAGAAAGATGGATCCACCAGAACTTCTCATAATAAGCAGAAAGAAGAAAAAAAGATAAGGTGTGGCCTTTCTCTTTGTTCATTTGAGGATGAAGATGAATGGTAGATAAACATTGACTACTTTCATCACATGACTAGAGATAAGGACAAGTTTGAGTCTCTCAATAAAAACAAAGATGGTAAGGTTATTCTTGGAAATAGTGCTCCAACAAAAGTTCTGTGAAAAGGTAGAATCAAACTTGATAAGTATTTAAAAGAAGCTAATGCATTATTATTTCAAGGGCTAAAACAAAATATTCTGAGTGTAGGTCAAATGGTTGAAAAAGGACGAATAATTGTATTTACATCGACTAAATGCAAAATTATAGATGAAGAATTTGGTAAAGTTATAGAAAGAGGATACATAAATCCATACAAATTATATATACTAGCAGAGAAAAATTCATGTAGAAATAATGAAAGAATGATACACCAAGGTATATTTGCAGTCAGTGTCCAAACACCAAAGTGCTTGCCATCAAGTCCAAAGGGGGGAGACTATTGGCATTATGGCAAATGTGTTTTCCTTGATAGAAACCCGCTTAATAAAGATGTACTTGATGTCAACATTAATGATTGTGGAGCCAATGTAGACTTGTAAAGATGCTATAGATGACATGAACAAAGAAATGATAGTTCAAATATAAATGGATGATAAAGGTGAAGTTTGAGAAAATATATGCGGATACTATGAAGAAGGGTCACATATATATGTAGATACTGTGAGTAAAATTCGTGTACACAATCCGAACCATGGAAATCTGGATACCGGGGTTCATTACCATGGTATTGACCCATAGTAATGGTTGCAACAATGGCTATTTCATCCTATCAAAGCATACTAACAACATTACCAAGGGATTTACCCAAGGTATTGGTTAAGGCAAAGGATATATAAGGAGATGGAGATCAAGGTGTTAAGTGTGCAAGTAATGGGTTATTAATGTGTAATATGTTGTAGAAAAGGATGCACCAAAGAGCATGGAGATGGCTCAGATCTGATAGATCTGAAATGAATACATATTGCTTGATCTGTTTATGTTTGTTGTTAATAGTGATAGATCTGTGATAAGTCTACCTATAATGATGTGTGACTATAACAGTATGTATGCTAAGATTTGGGTTTGACAAATGTTGTGTTATGCAACAAAAGTATGATTCGGTGATTTTAGATTTTTATGCTAGTTTGCCTCTGAATGGTCACGTACATATGTGAATCTGGTTTCATATGGTCGAGTATAAATTATTTGAATTTATTATATATATTGAGATCTCTACATGGGTGTTATGCATGGTATTTGCGCACATACATTGATATGTTTTATGGATGTCACGTACATGTTCTAGGTTTTTGCGGTATGGCCCTCTGATGACATTTGATGAGTTTTACTCTTTTCTTTTGTTGTTTGTCGATGAAGTCTTGATTATACTGATCTCTATTTGATAATGTTTATTGTGTTGGTTATTCATGATTGGAACACTAGTTGATAATGATGCTATAGTAATCTGTGATTGGTTCAATGGTATAAGTATGGTTCACTGGCTAATTCAGTGTTGCAGTGATTCATGATGTAGTAGTCAGTGATCTAAGATCTGAATGTAGGTGTAATACATAGGAAGCACGTACATACGCAGGTCTGCTTTGGAGCAATATCATATACATTTTGAGGTATTTATGAATAGAGATTGCAATGACAACACTTGGTTTCTATGATGAATAATAGTGTATGGTTATGCATTCGTATGCTCTGGTTCTGAATGGTTTATACTTGTTATGGATTGGTTTGATCTAGTTGCCATTGTTGGTTGGGATTTAGCGATTGGTTTGCTAATGTTATAGTGATTTAGTTGATTCAATGATTGGATGATTTGATTCAGTATTTGTTTTCAAAGTTTCTACTTGGTTTGGGCCTAATGTTGGAAGTGGGTCTAGTATGAAAATATGATGAAAAGTGGGCTATAGGTTTTGATGTTTTGAGTCAGGTGGATCTAGTATGAGATATTATGAAACATGGTGAAAATAAGGAGTTGAGGGTTGGAGCCTTCAATAAGGGAGTCAGAGCTTCCTTCTAGTGGTAGTTGGTAAATTTGTGCAAGGGGTAGGTGCTCCTTTCTGGTAGGAGCTGGTAAATAAGAACAGGGGATTGGAGCTCCCTTCCAGTGGGTGCTGAAGAACGAGTGGAGGTTGTAGCCTCCTGTAGGTGAGTGCCTACATTTTGGTAAGATTCTACACCAATACAATATGTAATGAAGTTTTCTTAATAATAAAAGAAGAAGATAGAGACAATGACAATGATGGTTTTCTCCCACATTTGGTTTCCATCTAAAAATCATGGTTTCATATGATTCTTGTGCATTAATGATTTATCTTCTCTTTACTACTCATGGTTTCTCCTTAATAAATGAATAAAGAAAGAATGATATAGTAATATTTGATGGAGTATATAAAAATTTAGTTAATTGGATATACGTAATTTTCCTTCACTTAAGCCATGTACATATGTTGGTTGCATAGAGAACAGTAGCGTACATAAATCAAAATAAGAAAATGAAATGTTAAAGTGAGCTAAAAATACTGATTCACCCCCCCAATATCTTTCCCAACAATTGGTTTTAGAGCAAGTCACTCTTGTTGAAGCTTAACCACTTGAAGTGGATCAAGGACAATGGAAAAGAAGCAAAAGAATAAGGAAATTCAAAGGAAGAAGTCAATTCAGGAGAGTAGTGATAGTGATGTGTTTGATGTTGTGGCAATATCTGAATTTATGGGTTATGGAAAATCTGCAACAAAAGAAAAAGGCAAGTTAGAAACAATGCACAAATAAGGTATGCTTATGCTAAGTAATGACAACTATCAAGAATGGAAAGAAAAGATGAATTCTAACATAATGGACCTTGGTTTTGGTGTTTGATATTTAGTATGCAATGGTTACACTAAAAATCCCCCATCAAGTGAAGAAGTGCAAAAGAATAATAAGGCATTAAGTGACATCTTTAATAACATTCGTGATTCATCATTAAAAAAGGTTATGCATTATGCAACTACAAAGGAAGTATGGGATTATCCACAAGAAATTCATGAAGAAAAAACAAAAGCAGACTGTTCATCAGGAGACCAACAGGTAATCTTGTTTCTAAAGAAAATAATGGTGTGTCAAAAGATGAGTATGTTATGTCAGATGGATTTATTGAATCGGAAGAAGATAGGTTAGAGGAAGTTCTTAATCTTAGAAGAAAACTTGATTTTTCCTTGACAATGATTAACAATATTAAGGATAAGTTGCGAGCATATGATAACAGGGATCATGTTAAATTCGTAAATGATGTAGTAGAATCCAAACAATATTGTGAAGGACGTGTACTGAGATCGTCTCTCTAAGAGAAGATCTTGAAAAATCAAACAAGCAAAATGAAGAGCTACTTCAAGTATTTGAAGAACAAGAGAATGGGTTAAAGGAAGATATTATCAAATTAAAAGAGCAATTAGAATAAAGAATAAAGATTGAAGAAGGAATGAGAAATAAGTATCGAGAAAAGGAAGAATAGTGTCAAAGATTGGAGGTTGAGGTAAACTTTCTAATAGGTAAATTAGAAGAAAAGGATAAACATATGAAATTTCAAGATAGTAATAATATTTTGGATAACATTCTTAGTATTCAAATGTCTCCCTCCATTAAATCTCATCTTGGTTTTCATGAAACTGTAAAAGGTGAATCTAGTTCACAAGCTTGTGAAAGGAACTTGAAGGATAACAATATAAAATACGAAATTCTTAATAAAGAGATAAAAAGTCAATTAGATCAACATCCAAGAAAAATGAATTTGCTAAGGAAATCATTTTCTCCCAATAAGAGAAAAACTAATCGATTCTCCTCTCCAATCAATGATGTTGAATGTTTTATATGTCATAACTATGGACACATTGCAACAAATTGTAGAAGCAAATTGTTTCAATTTCAAGAAAATAACCACTTCACAGGAAGATCATTATCCTCTAGGTACTCAGGTTTCTTTAAGGTATATTGCTTTACTTGAACATATTTGTTCACGAAGCTATTGATTGCAATAAAAATAATATGAAACAAAGATACTACATTCCCTTTTCTGGTCATATAAGATGTTATACTTGTCGCAAGTTTGGGCATGTAGAAAAAGAATGCAGGAACAATTCAATGGATCACCAAAGACAACATGAAAAGCAACCAAACGAGCATATTGTTACCAAAATACCTGAGAAAGATGGATGCACCAACACCTCTCATAATAAGTAGAAAGAAGAAAAACAGATAAGGTATGGACGTGCTCTTTGTTCATTTGAGGATGAAGATGAATGGTACATAGAAAATGGATGCTCTCATCACATAACTAGTGATAAGGACAAGTTTGAATATATCAAGAAAAACAAAGATGGTAATGTTATTCTTTGAAATAGTGCTCTAGCAAAAGTTCTAGGAAAAGGTAGAATCAAACTTGATAAGTATGCAAAAGAAGTTGATGCATTATTAATTCAAAGGTTAAAATGAAATATTTTAAGTGTAGCTCAAATGGATGACAAAGGATGAATAATTGTATTTACATCAACTAAATGAAAAATTATAAATGAAGAAATTGGAAAATTTATAGCAAGAGGATACATAAATCTAGACAAATTATGTGTACTAGGAGAGAAGAATTCATGTAAAAATAAGAGGCATAGCTCCTCTTCTTCATATTCAGAGTAAAAGAAGTCAGGCTCTACTGTAGTCTATTGTATTCAATGCATACTTCTAACAACAATTGTAGAAATGAATATGAGGTACATAACCTCATGGAGAACGGGTGATGATTATCAGGTACACAGGATCACTTGTGTATGATCTGAGGAGGAGCTATGCATATATATATTATTGCCTGATGTTGCTTTGATATTCATTTGTTGATTCTTGTAATACTGGCATTGGACATGAATAGGTATGATATGTTCAAGGGGAGTTGTTGTTACGAAAAGTTCAACATTTTTCTTTCTATACGCGGATCTTGTGAAGGAAAGTCGTGTGTATACATTTATTTATTTTTTATCTAGTCAATCACATATGCCTCTCAATAATGAAAAAGGAGTAGCAAAGATTCAAGGGGAGCCTCTTATATGTTTTTATTAGTTGTTTATTGGCCTCCTGGCATTGACATTGGTTTATTGTAGACTGTTAACAATATGATGCTTAGGAATGATGTTGGTTCATGAGTTGTTGCAAAAGTTATTATTTTTGTGGTTCTTTGATTCAATGTTTGTTGATTGATGAGATGGATATGATAAGATTTGATGATGAAGTGTTGGCATAGGTTCAGGGGGAGCATCTGCTATGCTTCTAATAAGTGCATTGTGGGCATTATGGTTCTTTAAGCATTCCTTGTTGCATGATGATGTTTATGATGAGTACATATCATTGATGATGTATGATTGTTGTTGTTGTTATTGCTAAAGATACATATGTTGCTGCCATTCTGTCATTAGTGACGCATAGATTCCATATAATGAAGTCCACGATGATGCTTATATACTGCTTGAGTTACACTTAGTACTTGATACACTGGATGAAGAGGATGTGTATTATATGTTCATTGTTGACATTGTTTAATGATGATGAGTTTATGATTCACTCACTATTTGTTGAAATTGATGAGAAGTCATTATGTCAATGATGCATGGGTTACATGTGGTGAAGTTATGCATGATGCCTATATGTTGCTTGAGCTACATTTGAAAAGTTTTTGTTGTCAAACATTGATAATAGATATACATATGGTATGTTCATTGAAGATGTTGGTTGATGATACTGTTGATCAACTCTATGTCTTGTGACATTGGAGGTATTATTAGTTCTCACATATGTTGTACATCGAAAGAATATGTATATGTTGCCTATGGTGTTTTGATACAAGAGATGGATATGTCTTTGGTAGTTGAGGATTGTGGCTCTTCCTACAAATGAAAAGAGAATGATATGAGGTCAAGGGGATGAGGTGATGACAGATCTCTACAAAACAATCTTATGCTTTTGCTACAGTTGGTTGGTAATTCTTGGAAGCATTACATAATTGGACACATGTTGATGATTGATACTACATTGCATTATCTTACATAGCTTCTTGATGATGAAGATGTTCATGTTGTTGTCTATGTTGCTGCTATCAAATGTTTATGTTGTAGATTCATACATGGTGAATGATGGTTGTTGATGACTATCATGGTCTTATTGTTGAGGTCCATGGTTTTGGTTATAAGTGTCATATATATCTCTTGATGTAAAGGTCAGAAAAATACCCATGTTGTAAATAATTGTAAAATTCAGTTAGGTATGGGCTATTGGGATCAAGTCATGTCATGTATACAATCCCTTTATGTTGGGACATTGATGTAGAGTTGGGTCAAACATGTAACCCCACTGTGTTGGGTGATTGATGTAATCATGAGTCATTGGTGATAGGAAAGGTTATATTTGATTGAGTCATTAAGACTTGTGATTTTATTGTATATCTTTGAAGAAGAATGCTTGGAGAAAAGCTTGGTATGTTTGATATAAGACTTTATGTAGATATATTTGTAGGTGGTGTCCAAACAACAAAGTGGTTTCCATCAAGTCAAAAGGGGGATTTTATTGGCATTATGGAAAATGTGTTGTCCTTTATGGAAACCCGATTAATAAAGATGTATTTGATGTCAACATTAATTATTGTGGACAAAATGTAGACTTTTACATATGCTACAGATGACTTGAACAAAGAAATGATAGTTCAAAGACGGATGGATGATAAAGGTGAAGTTTGAGAAAGTATACGCAAATACTATGAATAAGGGTCGTGTACGTACATAGGTTCTATGAGTAAAATCCACGTACCTAATCCAAACCATGGAAATCTAGATACCAAGGGTCATTACCATGGTATTGGCCCATAGTAATGGTTGCGACAATAGTTATTTGATCTTGTCAAAGAATACTAACAACATTAGCAAGGGATTTACCTAAGGTATTGGTTAAGGCAAAGGCTATATAAGGAGATGGAGATCAAGGTGTGAAGTGTGCAATTTATGGGTTATTAATGTGTAATCTATTATGAAACAGGAATGTCCCAGAGAGAATGTATATGGCTTAGATCTGATAGATCTTAAATGAATACATATTGTTTGATCTGTTTATGTTTGCATCTAATAGTGAGATCTATGATATGAATATGCAAATGATGTGTGAATGAAATAATATGTATGCCGAAATTTGCGTTTGGAAAATTCTATGTTATGTAGGGAAAATATGATTGAGTGATTTCAGATCTGTATGTTGGTTTGCCTTTGAATGGTCGCGTACATACACAAATCTGGTTCTGTATAATTGCGTATAAATTATATGAATTTATTTAATATGTTGAGATCTCTACGTGGGTGTTATGCGTGGTAGTCACTACATACATTGATATGTTTCATGGACGTTGTTCAAATATTTTAAAGTATGGCTTGATGATGAAATTTAATGAGTTCTACTCAGTTTTTTGTTGTCTGTTGATGAAGTCTTGATTACACTGATCGTTTTCTGACAATGTTGATTGGGTTGGTTTTTCATGTCTGAAATATTGGTTAATAATGATTCTATGGTAATATGTGATTGATTCAATGATATAGGTATGGTTACATGGTTAATTCAATGTTATAGTGATTCATGATGCAATAGTCAGTGATCTGAGTTCTGTTCGTAGGTGTAATACAAAGTAAGTGCGTACATACACGAGTTGTTGGGGCAAAGTGATTGCTTATCATTTAATTGTCAACCTGGGGGTTTCATAAAACTTGCGAAGCATGCGTGCACTATATATGCTAGAAATTAACTTCCAATTTAGATCAATCTAACTACTAAACCAAATAACGATAAACCAAATTCACCTATTCTAATTCAACAATCAATTCAAAGGAAATTATAGTACAGTATTTGGAATTGAAATCTTAATCTATCACACTTGCAGGAATTGAAATCTTAATCTACCACACTTGCATGAATTGAAGTCTTAATCTACCACACTTGTGGGAATTGAAAAGCACACCACTCTTTAAAAAATGAAATTTCATGAAATGAAATCTACTCTAAGGGATCATGTGTGCATTATCGAATCAGGATCTTATGAAATGAATAATCAAAACCACATGATATGAAATTAAAGCAAAAACAATAATTCTTAACCTCTAGATATGAAAGCAAATAAAAACAATCACTCTTAACCTCTCAGACAGGAAAATATATGAAATAAATAAATCTTGATCTATGAGAGCAAATAAAAACAATCACTCTTAATATCTCACATAGGAAAATATATGAAATAAATAAATCTTAATCTATGAAAGCAATAAATCTTAATCTATGAAAAACAATAAATCTCACACATTATAGATGGCCAATCC
>APFE030322253.1:13570-61002 GCA_000404065.3 Pinus taeda
TATTCAAAACATGAGCATTTCCCCAACTTTACACATGCCTTCAAAGGAAAAGGCTCTCCTATTTATACAAAAACATAAGAAGCTACTCTATTTAATGAGGATCCACTAAAATATCATATAGTTACAACCAAATAGCTCATAATGAAACACATATCCCATAGGTGTCTCATAGAGTTCTAATCCAAATAAGAAATGATGAGACACTTCATAGAGTTACAATCCAAATAGGACACATATCCTTCTTTGACCTTTATCCAAATATCCTTTGAAGGGAATTCGAATTTGAACATTGGAGGCCACATAAGGGTGCCTTGGAAGCTTCCAAATAACCTACACATGTCATTAAACTCAAGCCACATATGTAGATACATGAAACCATGTTAATTTCCTAGTTTTTAATCATAAATTCACTTTAAACACATAAAATAAATAACTTTGGTAAATAAGGATCCTAACCCATATATTTATGAAAATGGTGGCTAATGAAAGGTTATATGGTGATGGAGTTGTGACATGTGAGTGAAATGGTGGCAATAAAGGTAAAAGTGGATGTTATTTTGAAGACATTTTGGAGGCCCAACACGGATCTACTTCAAAATAGCAGCATATACACTCTGAGGTATATCTTAATAGAGTTTGCAGTGACAACACTCGGTTTTTGTGATGACTAATAGTATATGGTTATCCATTGATATGATCCAGTTTTTAATGGTTTATATATGTTATAGATTGGTTTGATCTAGTTGCAATGGTTGGTCGAGATTCAATGATTGGTTTGTTGATGTTATAGTGATTGAGTTGATTCAGTGATTAGATGATTTGATGTAGTATTTGGTTTCAAAGTTGCTACTTGGTTTGGGCTTAATGTTGGAAGTAGGTCCAGTATGAAAATATGATGAAAAATGGCCTATAGGTTTTGATGTTTTGAGTTAGGTGGATCGAGTACGAAATATTATGAAATGTAAGAGAAGTTGAGGGTTGGATCCATTAGTAAGGGAGTCAGAGATTCCTTCCAGTGGTAGCTGATAAATTTGTGCAGGGGTTAGGTGCTCCCTTTTAGTAGGAGTTAGTAAATGAGATCAAGGGGTTCGATCTCCCTTCTAGTGGGTGTTTGAGAACGACTGGGGGTTGTAGCCTCCTACATGTGGGTGTTTGCATGCTGGTAAGGGTCTACGCCAATACAAGATGTAGTGAAGTTTTTGTAATAATAAAAGAAGAAGACAAAGACAATGACAATGGTGGTTTTCACTCACATTGCATTTCCACCTAAAAATCATGGTGTTCATATGATTCTCATGTGTTGATGATTTATCTACTATTCACTTCTCATAGTTTCTGCTTAATAAATGAATAATGAAAGAATGATGCATTAATAGTTAATGGAATATATGAAAAGTTAGTTAACTAGATATACTATATTTTCCTTCACTGAAGTCGCATACATGCATTGGTTGCATAAAGAAAAATATTGTAAAAAAATCAAAATAAGAAAATGAAAAGTTAAAGTGAGTTAAAAATATTGATTAAGCCCCCCCACCTCTCACGGTATTTTTTCCAACAAACATGATATCAATGAAGTCTCTCTACAATATGAAAACCCTCACAAGCCACTAAAAAATAACAGCAAACAATATTGATACAAAACTTAGATCAATAGAAAATTAAGCCAATCAACATTAGTGATTGGTCCTCTGAAGCAATAACATGGAAATAACACCATATACTAGGTCAACACTTAGCCATACTCCTACAACAACACATAACATGTATCTATTGTGATTAGCTCCTAATCATTCTACATATTGGTCATAAATATCTATCAATAGAAGAATATAAGTAGTTGCAACTATGCATAGAAAACTGCATGCACCACCATAGTAAGAACACAAGCATGACACTCTCACCCTCACTTGTAGCATATACAACTCGCTCTCTTTCAACCATTATTCAACTGTAGCTATACATGTCATAATGTGAGCTCTCACCCTCAGTCAAATACATCAAGACTTATCCAATATAATGTGAGCACTATCAACATATAAAATTTTCCATACAATCATACTAACACAACCTAGCAACAATGAGTGAAACAATATATACATAAGGCAAAAGTAACATAGTAATCACCCTAACTACTACACCATAGGAAACATATTCTCATACATTCAAATTTACTTGGCATAAATGTGACCTCTCAAACTCATCCAAACATATCATCAATCTGCAATACAAACACTCACTCAAGACAATACAAGGAAACTACATATGAAATCATACAAGTCTATGAGACAATACATTAGCCATGAAAACCCTAGTTGTAAAAATACCAAATCATACGCTTTCTTGACTTGGTAAAATAAAGAAACATCATTGCTCTCCATCATCATTAGAATATATGCTCATATAAACTCTATGTCCATATCCAACCAATGTCAGACATGACATGAGGAGCATAACAAGCTCCTCTAAGTGGATTATAATGCCCACAATCTGCTTGTCCACTAGAAGTATTTGATATGCTCCCCTTGTACTTGTGTCATCTCTTCATGATCTCAAAAACATGATCTACAAATATGGTGTAGCGGCTCCAACACCCTCCACAATTTTGGCATGCATCCAATTTCAGAGCCTTCCTTGGCTTTTTCCTTGATGTTTGCAAGCACTTGGTCTCATCCCATGAGCCTGTGTTGAGTCTTCATACCCTCCTCGCTTGACCATTCACCAGACATCTTTTTGCATGTTGGTCACAATGTCATGCTTGCAGCCATGTTTTGGCTATGGATAAGGTTTGTCTTCGTGTGTACAAGTTGTATTTGTTATGTAGCCATCTGTCGCACTTGAACACGAAGTTGTATGAAATTCACGCAAGTGTCGTCGCAGTCGTTCAATGATCTATCACAAGTGTTGTGCTTGTCACTCGCACCGTTGGTTAGTCACACTAAGTGTATTTTGTCTTGATGGTTCGAGGCGTCTTGTCGTCAAGTCATGTTGAGTGTGTGTTCGCAAGGTCATGCATATACGAAGTCACTTGTTCACACACTTGGCCATTTTGTTGAATCTATGTCAACCAGGCTAACCCAAACAATTAGACCTTCACTGAGCTGCACTGAGCTACACTGAACAGTTTTAGCCCTCAATGAACATGTAATTCTGCCCAGAATTGTGTAGAGCTTAAGGCTGCCTCCCATGCAATCTGCACTGTGCAATCTTGGAGTTGACCTGACTGACTGTCACCCAACACAACACAGAACTTCCTCAGCAAGCCATCTCAATCTACATTGCCCACAAGCAAATCAACCAAGTCTCTAGTTGGTAAACTGGAGAGTTTGATCAGGAAGTGACCTCGGGCCTCACTCCTCCAAAAAATTGCTTAGAAGCTGCCAAGAATTCTCACTTCCACTGACTAAAGGAACTGTGCAGACATGCCGGATAGACACCCATTTCCTGTCACTCCACTGCCCTAAAAAATTACGCAGTTTTTCTAGCCAGTCACCCTATCAGTCGGCTTGCTACCCATCCTGAAAACTGTGCACTTTTCATGAGAATTCTCCTAGCTTCCCAGCATCCTACTCAACTCAGAAACTACGTAGGGATGTCGAATAGGTCAACCTCCCAGCTCTGCACATTTTTTTCTAGTAGCCTCCTGTAGCCCGCTGCTAGCTCCCCAAAAAAAATTGCTAGAAGCCTCCTGTAGCTCGCTACCAGCTCCCCAGAGAAATTCTGCAACTTTTACTTCCAATCTCCCTTTGCTTCCTTAACTGTCTCCCTGAAAAAATTATGCAAGTCTTCCCTCTAGCCGAGCCAAATCCCGCAGAGTCACTGTTGATCTAGATTTCTCATCTCATCCTCCCAATGACCTCTGCGCAATTTCATGGGCAGTGCCTGGAGCCCACATCACGGCTTGAAATGTACCTTTTGTAGTTTCATAGCCTTGTCCTCTCTCACGGTCACCTGCATCCGTAAGCGAAAAACAATGCATCATGATAGACTAGGATATTTCTGGATTTGATGTCGTCTCATCATGAGTGATCACAGATATAGGTACATGGATGAGACATGGCGTGACGACAAATGGGATGAACAAGGAGCACATGCAAGGAGACTTGTTTGTGAATGGACGAAGACATGGAGCATGTCAAAGTACGAGTGAAGGAGAGACATGCACATGCAATATCAAGCAAACACCAAGACCATCGAAGACTCTGCACACCTTTCCATGTGGAGTTGAACCTATGATACACCAAGAGCACATACATCATTCAACAACACTACAGCTCAACATGCACACCACCAACAACATGAACATACCAGCTTTGTAGTGTCGAGTCATGTCATGAGTCATCTCAGCCACATCACTACTATGGGCCACACTGTTGTAATCAATGTAATGTAACTTCGAAGTCCAAGAGATCCATATGTAAATATGAAGAGTCATGTAAGTCAAATAGTCATGAGGGAAGTTGAATAGTCACAAAGGCCAGTTTTACCCTTGGCTATAAATACCCCTCATTTGTACATGCAAAAGGACTTTTCACCTTGGCTACTCCCACATATCCTTGAGAGCTTGCAATATTTTTTTTTGAGGAGCAAGCAGTGGCTCCAATGCCTCGCTATCGGGGTTAGTGATGTAATGGTGTATCGATGTGTCTTAGAACTTTCGCTTAATTCAAAAGCTTGATAACAGGCCAACACGCTTTCACACATGTATTGTATTTGTTTGTAAGACTATTCTTTGGACACTTGTAATGTATGTTGCTTTAACCTGTATTAAGACAGTTGAACTATTTCAGTTGTTCTAGTACACATGCTTACGAAAATTTTATGTATAAGTTGTTAATGTTGTCTTGCCCGTGTGGGTTATCCCACTAGACACTCGATAGAACCTTTTCCATAAAATTGTGATAATGACCATCACACTTGTGTGGACTACTCCGCTGGATGTTGTATGTCCTATCCATTCATTATGTGTTTGTGACTGTTGCATCTGTGTGGACTACTCCACCGGAAGTTGCGCATGTCCTATTGTGTTGTGTGTCTCTGAAAGAGTTGGTACTATTCCCTTACGACTTGAGACTCACTTCCATCCTTTCCCTCTGCGGTGAAATAAACTTTCACTCACCAGGCATGCGAACCTCGATGTTTAAAGACAAAGCATACCACACTTATACCAGAAAACCTTTAAGACAATGGAAATTGGGCCATCATACCAGATGGGACTCCTACACCAAATGGTGTGAGGTCTGGTTGGGACTTCATACTGCGGAGATCCTCTAAATCTTGGCAGTTCTAGCACCGCCAACATTTATGGTCCTAGAAGGAGGGCCACTAGTTATTTATGGATGAATTTCCTCTCACCCCCACTCATCAATCATCTTGTCAAGGTAGTATCTCACACTCCCTCTCACCTACGCGCAACTCTGAAGTTGGTTACTCCTCACCTCTTATATGTGAACATGAAATTTCGTATCAACACCTCCACTCTATCCGTCCCATCACCCATCAATTTGCAAAATCAGCCAGACTGATCCCAGGAATACAAGATCTTCCATAGGCATCAAGAAAGCCAAAGACCACTCCCACAAGAGTTGTTGTATCATCATTAGAAGCAGCAGTTATTTCCACACTCGAAGGCTTGGCAGAAGCTGTTGAGAACGGAGATGAAACTCCTGTCTTCCGATGGGGAGAACAAGACACCCTCGTGATCTTGGGCTCAGGTTCCAGTAATGGAGCGGAGACGAACCAACAGATTCAGAGTCGGAACCATAAGATTCTGAAGAAGAGGAGGAGGACGAAGAAGAAGAATACGTGGCTAAACAAAACTTAGAATGGATGATTCAATGAAAATTGGCTCTCCCGGGTGCTTCGCATAAAATTCCAAAGAATTTAGAGAGAATTCTCACAAAGTATGACTCTGACAGCATAGTGAAGGTAGAAGACCACTTGGACAACTTCTACTTGGAGCTACAAACACTCTAGGTATGGTACGACGATGTTGCATGTAGATTGTTTTCGTGTACCTTGGATGGCCACGCTACAGTATGGTATCACAACCTTCCTGTCAACTCCATCCATAACTGGGTCATGTTCAAACGAATATTTTTGGAAAAATTCACTGATGACAAGACCCCGACCATCTTGCGCAAAGAGTTGTGTAGTCTGAAGATGGAGTCGAAAGAAAATTTAAAAGAATTCAATGAGAGGTTTTTGTGCATATTGAATAATTTTACAATAGACACGAAGCCTCATGACTTCATCACTGTCGACTACTATACAACTGCACTACCAACCAATATTTCATAGTTCTTCAAGAAAGTTGTAAAACCAATGTTACTAGAGAATTGAGAAGAGGCAATCACTATGGAGAAATACTTGTGCACGAATGGAGTCATCAAGGATGATTAACCAGAAAAAGGCTCCAAAGATATGAGCAGGAAGCCCCAGGCTGTGACGAGCAAGGGTAAAGACAAGGAAGAAAGTGATATTGAAACCCTTACTCGTCTTGTCAAGAACTTGACAATAAAGATGTCTAAGTTAAAGCAACGAACTATCGATATATCTGCTAGTAGCCGACATCACAGACAACCAAATGGAAGCATGTCATTAGGCAGCAACCACTTCCTAGCTAAAACTGCGTAGAGCTCCATGTCATCTTTCCATGTAGACATGTTTGTGAACTCCAAGTTTCGAGCATTCCATGTACACCGTCACCTAGAATGGAATTGTCCAGAATGGAAACAAGTTGCGGAATTGATTTGTGTCAATATGACAAACACGATAAAAAATGTGCAGTGTCAACTAGAAGATGAAGACGATGAGGAAGATGTTGCATATGAGGAGGCACCAAGCATTGGGTAAGTGATCAACATGTATCAATGCTTGCAAGAAACACAAGAAATGAACATTGAGGAGCAGCCCCCCAAAGAAAAATGGTTGATACAATCTTATAAGTCAAGGGGCTCCCCCCATTACTGAGGAGGCATGAGAAAAGATGAAATTGCTGATGAGGAGGTTGATCCACCATCCATCCCAAAGCAAAAAACACAAAGCAAACCTGAGAAGACAACGACGAAAAAAATCACGTCCATGAGTAGAAAACTGCAAAACACTTTGCCAGACAGTACGAACGCCAGTCTAACCTTGGACACCTCGGTGAGTCTACCCACTCTTGACTATAACATCATGGAAGACATGAAGAAAACTCATGCAAACATCAGTTTGTTTGAGTTGGCCAATATTCAAAGTCAGCGAGATATTCTACTGCGCGCACTAGAGAAAACATCTACAGACAACACAACATATACCAGCAAGGGAGAAAGAACATCTCCCAGTTCACTCACAACTATGCTCAACACACTCTAGATGGAAGAAGAGAATTCTATTTTCCCTCCATTCTTGCTTTCATTTGAATATTTTAATTGCAATGTTCACAACTGTTTGGTTGATTCTAGCGCATTAGCCAATGTCAGGGCTCTCTCCACTAGCAATCAGATCAATGTGAAATGGAGTAAGACATCTGCAAAGATCATCCAACTAGACCAAACATGCGTACCATCCATTGGTGAACTTCAAGACACGATCATCCGATTATCTCATGACAATCGAGTTCACGAGTGCAACAACATTGTCATTGTGGACATACCAGAAGCTTATGGCTTAGTCCTTATGAGAGACTGGTCCAACAAGTTGAATGTGTAATTTGTTACAGAATGGCCACACTTGTGGCCTCCATATCAGGTGATCTTTAAATGGAAGTACTTGAAAATGTGTGCAAGGTATCCATTTCCATTATATTAAATGTTTAAACTGTACTCCATGTCTTGCTGATTAAACAAAGTGTTTTTGACAGCTGTTTATGAGTTTTTGTGTGTAGTAAGGTTAATATAATTTGTTGTTTACATATTAAATCAGAAATGTTCAGCAAGATAACTTTAGCATAACATGACACAAATGTTTGATGAGCAATTCACCCCTCCTGGGCTAAGTCTGTTGGATCAAGCCTCCCAAAATGAGCTTGTCCACTTGTATTAAAACTGATTCAAATGCTAATACAAGTGTAAAGGTGACTCAATAGGCAAATCTGAATGCAAATACATATTCAAAAGACATGAAAAAGCTAAAAATGCCTTTCCACAATCACTAAATAGTGAAAAATTACCCAATATAGTGCCTTCTTCAATAGGCCCTAGTGGCTCTTGGAACTTCTCTGAAACTTTTCAGGCTGTAGAAGTCCTCAAATGGTTCTGAAACCTTTTCCATTAGATTCAAAAGGTCGAAAATAGCAGAAAATGGATTTTGTTTCACCTCAAACAGGTGAACACAACCCAACACAGCTCCAACATTGAAGTGACCCTGGTGGCCCTCCAAGCTTCCCTGAAGCTAAACTGTGAAAAGAAAGCCTAAACAGGAAAAAAAAACTATGTAAATGAATTCAGAGCACAGTAAACAGTCAATATAGACTTTTGTTTCACCTCCAATGGATGAACACAACCCAATGCAGCTCCAACACTATCTAGGCCCTAGTGGCTCCCCAAACTTCTTCATTGAAAAAGTATCTGAGGATCACCTGTATTGGCTCTAAAACCTCTTCCAATGGCTCCAAAATGCTCTGAATACCCAAAATAAAAATAAAAAAAATCGCATCAAAAGACCTCTCCTAGCCAAAGTTATGACCTCCAGAAGTTTTAGTCTAGTTTGGCCTAAAAAAACTCCTCTAAACTTGGCTAACTGGGAGTTAGGTGCGCTAAAGTTGGCATAAACGCCTAAAATGGTGGACCTGCCAGATTTGACCGCGCGGTTAGGGTGGCAATTAATGTTAGCGTAACCTCCGCCAGTTCCATGTGACAGCTCTGCATATACTTCACCGTTTGGTGTCGTGGTTTTATCCACTGGTAAGCCCGTGGTTCTGACTGCCCACGTTTCATGAATAGGGGCTGGCCACTTTTTTGCCCCAACCACCGGTTAATGAAACTTCAAAACCGTAATGTGGGCATAGGATGGTAAGAACCATCATCTAGACGGGCCGGTTGGGCCTGTGTGCTGGTGGCCACCCAACCCAGGGTCGAATCTTGCGAGTTTCAAAACAATTTTGCTATACAAACCTTCAGACTTGGGGCCACGTGGCGACCTCCAAGCATGCCACATGGCGCTCATTGATTGGCCATCAAAATTGAATATACAAACCTTCGGACTTGGGGCCACATGGCGACCTCCAAGCATGCCACATGGCACTCATTGATTGGCCATCATAATTGAATATTCTTGCGAATATTTTATTCCAAGGAATTTTATTATTATTATTATTATTATTTTTTTTTTTAAAATTCAAATTTTGCAAGTTATTGGGCATTTTAAAAATGCGATAACTTCTCCATATGGTGTCAGTTTTTTCGAACTGTTCACGGCACCGGAATTAGGGAGACGAGATCTATTCGGTCGTTCAGGTTGCAAGTAATTTTGAACACTTTCAATTTTGAGCTTTTTCCATGGCTTGGACTTGAGCTCCTGATCACACCTCCCAAATGAGAAGCTTTTGGAACCCAAAAGCTCACTGAAGTGATAAAACTGAACTGTACAGAAAATGAGAGAATAACATCATCCTCTTCTGTTCAGCGAAATGAGCATAACTGATACCAAAATATCCTGACTTGCCAACTGTCGTCATGGCGAATTTTCACTGAATGAGCCATGTACTTGTCAAATCTCGACCAAGTTTTCTCGCCATACCAATCGACACCAAAGGTACCTTATGCAACATGCAACATCAACAACAAGTTGACCTGAAATGTGCTATACAATTGACACAACCGTCAATGTAAAAAGTATGCACTCAATTGACACAAGTCGATAAACAAAAAGATACATCTTTACAAACACATGTGTATGTATCATGTACAATGAACTATATAGAGTTCGCTAGTTACACATACAACCTCTATGTACATGTGCAACTTCAACTCTTCTTTTCAAATACCAATAAGTACATCATCTCAAAAAAACATGTGGGTGACAAAGAGTAACTAAAAAAACATTGCTGCAATATAAGTGAGTATCATACTCATCTTTTACACCTCCATGGTGAAATTTTCCAACAACAAAGAAAATTTAGTTGAAGGAATTTTCTAATTGAAATTGCTTTCACATGCAATCTTGCATCAACTTTTCAACTGAAATACATGATTGGTATGCATGTACAAAATAAGTATGAAAATCAAACCCCATGGAATCTTTTGTTACAACAGCAGTTCTTCATGTGCATCTTTCACATCGATGATGGAATCCATAGATCCACTTGCGCCAATCTTTTTGTCCTCAAGTTGCATGTGCTTTGGATGACTTGTTGGATGCAAGGACCAACAATGAGAGACATCATGTCTCTTCTTTTGGAAAAATGTGCAACTATTAAGCACTTTTTGAGAAAGTTCTCTTTTCCTCTTGTGCTTCCTGTGGGCTTTCTTTTTCAACCAACATCTTGAAGCAACACGGTTAAATCCACCACAAAATGTGCAACAAAACTTTCTTTCATTTGAACAAGCAAAATAATCATTCTTTGCTGAAACATAATCAAACTGATCATGTGAATAATTATACCTCTTTTGCTGCATGGAATGTCCATCCTTTTTGTCTTTGAGAGACGATGAACTAATAGAGAAGACAACTTTCCTTTTCAGACTTTCATCACTGTGCTTGTCTTGAAAACTGTTTACATTTTCATGCTCGCCATAAGCGACATGTTTACCCTCTACTTGCTGCAATGATGGCTTAAAAAAATGGTAAGGATGGTTGCCATTATGACATTTATGCAATTGAGAACATGGGATAAAGGTTCTCTTTGAATTTGCATCACATCCATTCAAGGATTTGGATTCTTCACCATAAAAATGCTCATATCCAAGACCAACATTCTTGGGACGCTCCACCACCAAAATAGTTTCAACCATGCCTTGTGCATACTTGCCCAAACCTTTGCCTTCTTGATGGCCCATTTTAAACATTAATTTGGACCCTATATCTCTTGTATGCTTTTCAAAAGAACCAACACAATTTTCAATTGAGGAAATTGAAGACAAGTTTGAATGATTTACCTCCTGATGTTGAGGTATTTTGTTGTACAAAGCTTATTGAGATTGAAGGAGTTGTTTCTCCATGTCATGCAGTCTTTGGAGAATTGTTTCCTTCTCATCCTGCATAGCCAACAATTGTGCATGAGGCTGAACACTTTCTCTTTGATCCTGAATGAGAATCTGCACCATGTCCTTCACCTTAATGAACTCATTCTTCATGTCATCATTGAAGAATTTCGTGAAGGAGGAAACTTCACTTGTGGAAGAAGTTGACATCATGTAAATGGTTAGCTAACAAAAGGAACTTCAAAGCAAAGTTCTCAAAGATTTCAAACAACTGACAAGCCTTTGACCAAATGTCTTTCCAGCTACACTCTTATTCAAGCAGCCATAAAACACAAATCAAATGGAATATTCCGACTGCTGTTGAGTTTGTGTTTTCCAAAGATAATCTTGAGATAAATTGCAGTAAGGAAATTAGTCTTCAACCCTTTTCAAGACTTAGCTAACATCAGCTATCCTTTCTCTCAAGCAAACTTAGACAATCAACCAGTTTGCAAACAACAAAACAAAGATTGACTGTTTTAACACCTTTTTGCACAAGCAAATGCTCAAAATATAAACTAAACTAGAAATGGACTGAAGTAACTTTTATCTACTATCAAATTGTATAACAAAAGCGGTTTGAAGACTTCCTGGCTTACTTCAGACTCTATCTATATTTTATATTGCTTCTCATAGACCACAGAAATAGCAACAACCAGCTCTTATACCATCTGATCTGAAAATGGAAGTACTTGAAAATGTGTGCAAGGTATCCATTTCCATTAAATTAAATGTGCAAACTGTACTCCATGTATTGCTGATTAAACAAAGTGTTTTTGACAGATGTTTAAGAGTTTTGTGTGTGCAGTAAAGTTAATATAATTTGTTGTTTACATATTAAATCAGAAATGTTTAGCAAGATAACTTCAACATAACATGACACAGATGTTTGATGAGCAGTTCAACCCTCTTGGGCTACGTCTGTTGGATCAAGCCTCCCAAAATGAGCTTGTCCTCTTGTATTAAAACTACTTCAAATGCTAATAAAAGTGTAAAGGTGCCTCAATAGGCAAATCTGAATGCAAATATAGATTCAAAAGACATGAAAAAGCTATAATGCCTTTCCACAATCACTAAACAATGAAAAATTACCCAATATAGTGCCTTCTTCAATAGGCCTTGGTAGCGTTTGGAACTTCTCTGAAAATTTTCAGGCTGTAGAAGTCCTCAAATGGTTCTAAAACCTTTGCCATTAGATTTAGAAGGTTTAAAATAGCAGAAAATGGCTTTTGTTTCACCTCAAATAGGTGAACACAGCCCAACACAACTCCAACACTGAAATGGCCCTGGTGGCCCTCCAAGCTCCCCTGAAGCTTAACAGTGAAAGGAAAGCCTAAACAGGAAAAATAAACTGTGTAAATGAATTCAGAGCACAATAAATAGTCAAGACAAACTTTTTTTTCACCTCCAATGGATGAACACAACCCAATGCAACTCTAACACTATGTAGGCCCTAGTGGCTCCCCAAACGTCTTCGCTCAAAAAGTACCTAAAGATCACCTTTGTTGGCTCTGAAACCTTTGCCAATGGCTCCAGAATGCTCTGAATACTCAAAAAAAAAAAATTGCATCAAAAGACCTCTCTTAGCCAAAGTTATTACCTCCAGAAGTTTTAGTCTAGTTTGGCCTAAAAAAACTCCACTAAACTTGGCTAACTGGGAGTTAGGCGCGCTAAAGTTGGCATAAATGCCTAAAATGGTGGACTCAGCCAGATTTGACTGCACGGTTAGGGTGGCAATTAATGCTAGCATAACCTCCACCGGTTCCATGTGACAGCTCTGCATATACTTAACCGTTTGGTGTCATGGTTTATCCGCCTGTAAGCCTATGGTTTTGAGCGTCCAGGTTTCATGAATAGGGGCTGGCCCTTTATCTGCCCCAACCACTAGTTAATGAAACTTCAAAACTGTAATGCGATCATAGGACGGTAAGAACCATCGTCCAGAGGGGCCGATCGGGCCTGTGGGCTGGCGGCCACCCGACCCGAGGTCGAATCCTGCGAGCTCCAAAACAATTTTTCCATACAAACCTTCAGACTTGGGGCCACGTTGCAGCCTCCGGGCAGGCCACATGGCGCTCATTGATTGGCCATCAAAATGGAATATTCTTGCGAATATTTTAGGAAATATTTCCTAGAATATTAATGAGAATATTCTATTTTGATGGCCAATCAATGAGTGTCACATGGCAACCTCTGGGCAGGCCACGTGGTGCTCATTGTTTGGCCATCAAAACAAAATATTCTCGCGAATATTCTAGGAAATATTCCATGGAATATTCTTTTTTAATTTTTTTTTTCAAAATTCAAATTTTGCGAGTTATTGGGCATTTCAAAATGTGATAAATTCTCCATATGGTGTCAGTTTTTCGAACCGTTCATGGCACTAGAATCATGAAGACGAGATCTATTCGGTTGTTTAGGTTGCAAGTAATTTTGAACACTTGCAATTTTGAGCTTTTTCCATGGCTTGGACTTGAGCTCCTGATCATCAGGGAAAAAGCAATTAGATCCAAGTGTTATATGAGAGATACATGAAACACAATGTTACTCCCATTAATGGTGAGAATGAACCGTTGGCTTTTTCAGAACTCATGTTCGACAACTACCTCTTGGAAACACAACTGGGGTGTTATCTCGCACAGCCAGCTCCAACCCCACCAAACACACAGTTGGGTCTCTTTCCTTGCCAAACTGATGGAAATGAAACCTATACAGGACATTGTAACATTAGTAGCAATAGTAGTAGTAGCAGTACAAACACGTCAAATGGTTCGTGTACAGATGAGTTGTGGACCGTGTATTTTGACGGATTAAAGACGCAGGATGGCTCTAGATCCATGTGTGTCTTGATTGACCCAAAGCACATGAAACACTTGATCTTGAGTTGCTTGGAGTTTGAGTGCACAAACAATATTGTTGAATATGAATCACTCGTGTTGGGATTGAAAAAGGCCATTAGCCTCAACGTTGTTGTGCTCAAAGTGGTAGGTGATGCAGAAATTGTGGTATGATAGGTACGTAAGACCATACATTGCTTGTAAGCTCATCTCAAAATTTACTAGTGAGAGGTATGGTAACTGATCCCTAACTTCCAAGCATTCAATATCATTTATGTGCCAAGAACGTGAAATGCATCTTCGGATACCTTAGCAAATGTAGCTGCTGGCATGTCATCGCTTAGGGATAGATTTTCTGTTGAAATTTTGTATATGCATTCTATCCCTAATAACATAACTAATATACGTGCTTTTGGTGATGAGCAATAGATAATGAAATTCATGGACGGTTTTAATGCCTTCAAGGACACATCGGCTAATGAAGATGACCACGAGTAGCCCCTGTAAGTTGAAACTGATAACAAGAAAGGCAACCTCATCCCCAAGGGTGTGGTTTCTCCAAAAAGGCTCTATGACTTGCATAATCACTTTGAAGGGTCAAGAAACAACAAAAACCACAATTCCACCATGATGAACGAATAGATCAATCTTAGAATGGACCATGATCCAGAGTTCGTTAGTCTCGGTATGTGTTGCACATCGCAGGAGCAACAAGTTTTTATCAGCTTGTTCAAACAGTACAGGGATGTGTCCACGTGGGCACATGATGGCCTGAGTATGTATGACACACGAATAACCCAACACGTCATTCCAATCAAAGAAGGGGTCAAGCCATTGCAACAAAAACTAAGGAAAGTACATCTGTCACTTGAATCCCTTATACAAAAGGAACTGACTAAGTTGTTGGATGCTTGGATCACTTACAGAGTTCGTTATTTTACATGGGTTTCTAATTTAAGTTTTGTACATAAGAAAAATGGGGGAATCATTTTATGAATTTATTTCTGAAACTTGAACCGCTCTCGGAACAAAAACAAATACTCCATGCCATCATTGGAACCTATGTTACACGTAGTATCCGGAGAAGGAATATTGTCTTTGCTTAATGCTATTTTGGGATACCACCAAGTTCTAATAGCGGAACCTGATAGTCTGATACCGGTTCAAGAGAAACTTGGCCCACACATGTACCATATGAAATCACTTGACAGGAGGGTTGACAACCTTCCTGTCAACGACCAAGATCTCAAACTTTGTTTTCAGTAGGCCGAGTCGCGCCCCGCCACATGTACATGGTTTGTTTACTGCTTGTTATTTTTCTCTTTCTTACTATTTTCATTTCATTTTGTCTTGTTTGCTTAGTATCATGCTATTTTTGTTTTTGTAAATAACTGCTTTCCTCTACTGAGTTCTGGATATTGAATGAGTATGTGGCTACGATCTAAAGAGTCTTGTGACACTGCAACACTTGGCTAGTCCTGTGTCTGTCTTCTCTGTGCTTAGCTATAGCATTCGATCGATGAAATTTTGACGGTAAATACGAGCCATATACAAGGGAAGCTTGGGTCCAACCATGAACCTGTGTCCACACTGGGAAACCCCATGCCTATACTCAACCTTCTGCTTTGTGTGTTCAAGCTCATCTAACTAGTAGAAATAGAGAAGGGGAAAATCTAAATGAAAAAACCTATTTCAGAGGTCTTACATGCTTCTCTGAAGGAACAACTTCTTTGGCTCTCAATAATTTGGGATCTCTCTTCCGCCCCAAAAAATAAATAAGTTCCCATGCAAAGTCCTCTTTAAAAAATACAAATGCGAAAGAAGAGAAAGGATTCCTGCGCAGAGAGATGAAGCATGCAACTCCACCGAGGTACTGACCAGGCTCGCTAGTAGTGGAGAAATATGTGTGTTCCTGAGTGACTCTATCGGGTACTTTCCAGGCCTACTAGAAGTGGAGCAACACCAGAGATGAAAACTTATACTTTGAAATTTTTTAACTCGCGAGCCAAACTACCATTCCAAATTTCGAAACATTGTGATCAAGCTGAAACATGTTGTTGTGTTTGACTGGGTTGGTGAAATGTGAACCATGTCTGTCCATGGGATAAGTAGGGAAGCTTAAGTAACCCTCATAGCAATTCAATACTCCCTGAAAGACCAAGCCCATGTGTTGTCAATGGACCAAAACAAAGAAGCTGGAATTCAACTAGTGTGTCGCCAAGTATTGTAGTGGCTACAACACCCTCCAAAATTTTGGCCTCCATCTGATTTCAGAGCCTTCCTTGGCTTTTTCCTTAATGTTTGCAATGCGATCTTCAGGCGACGATTGCGACAAATCCGTGCGACCATTCGGAGCACCGTCAGTTCCAGGTAAGAGGCCTCCTCTCCTACTCCATTTTTGTCCATTTTTTAGTTGCTTTAGCTTGTTTTATCGACCTCTATGGAGGAAATTTTAAAAAATAGGGTTGCGCCCATTGGCGTGGGTATCAGGCACAGACCCACGCCAATGGGCCCTTTTTCTCCAAAGGCTCGCGCCCATGGGCGCAACTGTTTTAAAAATAGTCGTGCCAATGGCCGAGCGCACCCATTTTTCAAAATTTAACAATTCTAAAGTAATTCCAATGCATTTTTAAGTTTTCAAAAGATCTAATTGATGTTTTTGACCTTGTGATTGCAGGAAAACACGCAAAATGGTACTCCAATGGAAGGAAAGAGAGCATGACCAGGTAGACATATTGGCCATAGCAGATGAAGACTGTATGGAAGCCCTTAGAAATTGCGGGCTAAAGAAATACTTCCTCTTGTCCTATCTACGAGCTCAGCCAGAGCTCTTATGATACTTAATCAACCTTTAGGATGAACGTGATCAAGTGTTTCGTATACGAGACCAAGTACTAGAACCAGACATATCTGATGTCTATTTCATCACTGGACTGTCGTGCAGAGGGCCAGTGCCCCTATTGACAAGTAGCAGGCCATCCGATGAGAAGATGGAGGAGGTGATGGCTCGAGTTTTCCCAGGGGAAAAGTTTGGATCCGGCAGATCAAAAGTGGATATCGCCACTGTTCCAGACCTAATACTTAGAGCAATATTGTTCACCATCACACAAGCTGCGGGGGCACAGGCACCCCATGAAGCGACAAAGAACCAACTGATACTGGCTACAGAGTGTCTCAATCCAACCATCTTCAATTGGGCGGCAGCGGTGACGACCAACATGAAGAGGCAGCTTACAAAAGGTAAGCGTAGCAAGCTGCAGCAGTTTGGGTATGGTTCCATTATGGTGACATTCTTTTTGGAACGTGTACCAATCTTTGAGGGCCAAGGGGCCTTTGTACCTGATCCGGTGCCTCGAGAGCCGAAAATGGCTCGTTGGGCAGCACTGATGCCTAGAGGGGGGGAGACCAGCAGATGTCATGGAGGCCAGAGTTTTTTGGGTGGCTTCGCCACCAACTGATCGTGGTCGAGGATTGGCCGTATGCAGGGACAGACTTCACAGGTGACCCTGATCTCCCCACTGCCAGAGGGAGAGGATTGGGATGAGGAGATAGGTATGACCTCTTTTTGATTTTGTGTTTTATGATTTTTTTTTGTTAATACCTGCTTGTTCTAATAACATTTATATGCATATGTAGATGTTTGCCCAGAGCGCCCAGCCGACATGTCTCCTATTGCGAGGAGAAACTAGGCTGCAGCAGATCCTTAGGAGGAGGGCACTGAGGGAGGAGAACTCATGCAGAACCTTGAGGGTATCACTCGAGGGATCCCGGATTATGCTCGACTAGCGGATGTCCCATTAGCGTACCAGAGGCACACGGTGGGGGTGCCCAATCGCATCCACCGACTCTTGAGACGTTTAGTGCGAGCAGTGACGTGCTACCATGAGCACCATAAGGATTAGATATCTAGGCTTTATTTCCATGCATATTTTTTGAGAGACATGTTGTCTCCGGATGTACTAAGACAAACATGTATTATTTTTTGATGATGCACGTGGTGCAAACATTTGGACATATATATCTATCTATCTATATATATATATATATATATACATATTTTTTTTATGGTTTATTGTGTTTTATGCTTCTTATGTTATTTTGAATTGCATGTTATGCAAATGCCTATCCAACACATAATTAGCTAATGCATCGGTTAACGTATTAAGTTGTATTGGAATATGTTGATAAGTAATGAAATTAAAATCCCTTTCTAACAACTTAACACGTAAATACAACCTTAAAATCCGATGGTCTCTGACGGAATAACGCCCATTGAGCTGGTGGACGACAAGCTGAGAGTCCAAGTTCACAACCAATGTTCGAATACCGAGATTAATCGCCTCGGCTAGTAACTCAATCACAACACTATACTCAGCAACATTGTTCGTGGTACAACCCAGACAAACCCCTTGAAAGTCTACTAGCTCACCATGAGGATCGTAGATCACCCATGCCGCAGAGGACAAGTTGCGTGTACTGCGGGAGGCACCATCAGCAAAACCAACGTAAGGCGAACCAGACATCTGTCCAAGAAGAAAAAGGACACAATAAGCGGCAATCATGCCGACACACCAAGACAAAAACACGAAAACATGCACACACAACACACTTGCTAAAGCACACGTATGTACAAAAAATAGAGTGCACGCATGATACTTGTTCAAGTAAAGCCCATTTCGGGGCTTACCCAATTGCACCGCTGTGTGACTGGCCTAGGTAGTGTAGGTGTCGTCTCGACCCATTTTGTAAAATGATCAATGACACCGATGATATGCCCATGCCCCCCGGCCGAGCGAGGGTTACAAGCTAGATAATCAATGCCCCCTTTTGCAAAGGGGTCGAGGGTAGCAACAGTGTGCAATGGGGAACTAGAACGAGCAGAAATCAAACCGAGAGAAGCAAGGTTCGGAGGTGGGAGTGAAAAGACACCCATAAGGGCAGGGTCTTTAAAGAGCCCGACTCCCACACTCTCAAATGGAATAGAGGTACGCTCCACAAAAGACACGTTGCCTTCGGAAGAGGAAGCGAAGAAGGAGAGCTGGCCTACCATGACAATTTTCCCCTGATGAGGGAAATGAATGACACGAAAGAGGGATGACGCCACGGCGTGCATGGCATATGTCCAACTCTAGCCCAAAAGGAGGTTGTAAGTAAGATTAGCATCGACAACTTCAACTTCCACTTCAACTGTCTTCCCTTCCAAGGTAATAGGTAAGCGTTGGAGGATATCGTAAGGGCGAGATTCTCTCCCGTCAAAGGCTTCCAAGGTCGTAGGAGACTGACTCAAAGTCAGAGACCCAATAGCCTTCATCAATGACCGTACGATGAATCGTTTTAGCAATGATGATGACCTGAATGAGGAAGGAAATCTGGTGAGGCAGTCTCGGTACATGGCTCTCGAGATCAAAGGTGATCAAATCCGAGTCGGCCGGGTCGATGCCACCGATGGCCGATAGCAAGGACTTCCTCTGGGGGGGCAGCTCTGGAGAAATTCTAGAGCAAACATAGCTGACGGAGCCTGAGCTAAGTCCTCAACGATGCTGTAGTGCTGGGTAGCATGAGCATTAGGGTTGTAAGAAGATCTCCGGAGTACACCTTTAGGAGGGGGTCGAATAGGCGTCTCAGTGCTAGGTCTCTTGATATGGAGCAGACCAGAACTTGATGGAGGAGAGCTTGAGGGGACCTCAGGCTCTTTCCTGGCAGGTGACGGATATTCCTTTGCTCGAGTCATAATGTGAACGGTAATCGTTCCAGCCATGAACACTTGGGAACCAAAGGGAGAAGAAGACGAGGATGTGTCAGCCACCATTTGTGTTTGCTGTGAGGGGAAAGGTTCTTTCAGCACCGCAGGAGTCCCAGGAGCGCCTTTCAATAAACGACTAACTTCGGACCACCTTGGGCAGTCTTTGGTATAGTGATCCTTGTCACAGATAAGACAAGGATACTTCGGTTTACATTTGGCTCCTTCCTCGGGTGGAGGTTTAGGGGAGTCCTGCTTGGGTTGATCGGATTTATTTTTCGCTTTCCCATTCTTCTTTCCTTTCGAGGCTTTATCCGCCGTGGTGGACTGGACGACGTTAACCTTGAAACTATTTCCAGTATTAGACACACCCTAAGAAGTGTTTTTGTTCGAAGCATTTGATTTTTGCTTCCCAGGGTTCACGAAAGATTTCTTCGAAGACGGATTTACAGATCCAATAACACCGTCAATAGATGGCTTTGGCGGAGCTTTGGATGTTCCGGATCTCGGGGCGTTAGGAAAATAATCATATAAGGTACCAGACTGGGAATAAACCAAGTCCAGGTACTGAGAATGTGCAATGGCCTGCTCTTCAGTTACACAAGCTCCCATAGCAATGTCTCGCGCGATCGCCGAGACAAAGGAGGTTGTAAATCAATCGGTCAGGAGCTGATCAGGAATCCAAAATTTGATCAAACGACGATGCCATCTCCATTCATGTATATGATCGGATATGTGCGTGGCCGTGTCCTGCTTAAGAGACGTGAGGAGATGCGTTCCTATCTCATACTGAATGGGCAGCTGAAAATGAGTTAGAAATGCCATTGCCAACGAGTTAAAATCTTGAAAGGATCCGCGAGTCAACTCAATATACCACTTAGCAGTAGAGCCAGTGAGAGTCCTTTGGAAAAGGCGGACTTGGATTGAATCATCAAGCCATGAATTTGACGAACACAAAAGGTGATAAACGTGGGCTTAAGGGTCTTCTCTAGCTTTTCCATCGAATTTGGGACAATCACCGGGAATCTTGGTTGGAACTGGTGACCAAAATGGATTATGAAGGATAGGATCATTAGTCAATTTGGACACATCTGGCAGTTCCAATGTTGCTAAGAAGGGTAACTGAGGATTGAAGGACATCTATGGCCATGGATAAGAGGTCGCACCAGAGTTCCAACCAGTTGCTGGTTGCCCCCATTGATTTTGTTCGGACAGACCTGGCCCATAGGGGTTTTGTCCGTAGGGATTCTGTCCATAGGGGTTATAGCCATAACCGAACGACTAACTCTGGATTTTCCCCCCAGCACCCCATTAATTACCAACTTGGCCTGCAGGAGCAACATACTATTGCTGGTAATTCTGATAAGGAGCAACCTGCAGTTGTTGATAATTTTGGTACGGGGAAAACTGAGCTTGCCCCTAGGGTTGCTGGTAACCATAAGGTTGCTAGGCTCCATACTAAGCCTGGGGACTAGGCTGCGCTTGGTAAGAAGGTTGAGATTGAAAACCACCTTGCATCTAAAGACCAATTTGGGTCTGGGGCCCAACCTGGGGCTGAAAACCGGGTTGAGCTTGAGAAGCAATCACCATTTGCATGCCCGGTTGAGCAGGCCTAGAAAGATGTCCATGAGAGGATGGAGATTGGGCCACCTGGCTGGAAGGTTGCCCTGGTTGAGTTTGGGATGGATCCACTTGCCCAGAAGGTTGAGCTTTCTGGGTGTTAGGTTGTCCTTGTACAACTGAGGGTTGTCCTTGCAGAACAGATGGCTGAGCGGACTGGACGGTTGGTTGACCTTGAGGTTGACCAACTTGTCCAAATGGTTGACCGGACTGGGCACTGGGTTGGCCTTGCTGTACGTAAGGCTGACCACCCTGCCCAGAAGGGTACCCTTGCTGGATCCCAGGTTGTCCTTGTTGCATATAAGGTTGTCCTGGATCCCCATAGGGTTGACTGGAAGGGTATCCCTGCTGGACTCCAGGTTGTCCTTGTTGCATATAAGGTTGTCCTGGATTTCCAGAGGGTTGCCCAAGATAAGTGAAAGATGGACCACCGTAGGCCGAAGGTTGTCCCTGAAAGGGTTGTCCTTGTGGGCCTCCAGGCTGCCCTGGATAAGATTGCCCGTAATACTGTTGCCCATAAGAAGGCTGCGTGTAAGACGGCTGACCTTGATAAGATGGTCCTTGATAAGACGGTCCTTGATCTGAAAGGGGTGCTTGGCCACCACCATAACGAGTGGTACCCCAAGCAACACTTAACGGGACTGAGACCTCAACCGCAGGCTGAGATGGCAAGGATCCAATATATAGATGATGCCCTACAGGGTCATAATAATGATTTGGACCTTGCGTGCCCGGATTCTGGATGGCTTGCAAATACTAATTGTATGCCTCCCCTGCTGGAATGGAACTAGAAGAAGGTGGGGCACTAAGTGTAGGATTGACAACTCCGGTTGTAGGTACCAACTGGCCACTATTTACTGAACTGTGGGACAGACCAGCAACAGTAGTTACCATCGAGGATGTCGTAATGACACTAACAACAGGTGCTGAAGACGCTACAAAAACAGTCGGAATGGTCGGGACTGAAGTGACAACTGTATTGTGAACTTGAGGAATAAAATATCCCGTAGTGGGAGTGATGTTGTGATCCCACATGGTACTTGAGGAGGAGTTCCTAGAACCCATAACATCCCTCAAAGCCCTATAGCGTAAGGGAAATGTGACACCGAGAGGGGTGACAGTGAATGGTGGGGTTATGGCCGAGATAGGAGTTTCGACACTCGTCACAACGGGTATCTCACTCGCGATGGGAGATGTGTCATCCATATCAGAGGAAGACATTAAGACCAAAACACCAGTAGGGGTAAAAGGAGTATCCTCTTTGGAAGGCTCCCAAATAGGGTTCCAATGTAGATCATCAAAATCTTCCTTTGGAGCACGAGAGTTCAACGGTTGGACACTCAGAATAATAGGGAAAGTGCCACTATAAACCGGTGTCTCAGGAGTAGCATAAGAAGGAGACCCTTGGTCACTAGGGACGAGAGACGAGATCGATGATTCCGCCAGGATGATTCGATTTAAAAAATCCTAGACAAATTAACGAGAAAGGACCCTACTCAAACTAACGCAAACAAGATCTAACAGGGTAAGTGTGAACATGGCCAAATAGATTTTAAGACACAAGGACATAACTTGACCTTTTCATCTTTAAAGAGTCAAGAAAAGGACAAAAAGATGACTCTAGTCGCCTTCGAATGTTTAGTGAGCCCGAAGTGACAAATGCTCAAGTGAACCTTTTCTTTTAGGGAGTCCAAAAAGGATAAAAAAGTGACTACTCTGGAGAACTAGGCAAAAGGTTTACCAGACAATCCGTAAAACTGCATATACACCTTGGCAATCGTATGAAAACCAAGGACTTTCTATACAGCAATCAATCTTCCCGAATGTTGTGTTCGGTGCGTTACGGGTCGTAAGGTGGCAGACATGGCTTCCTGTGGATAAAGGGTGATAACCTAGTGGGGTCTCCCGATATACTCGACGGTACGTGGGAGCATAAGTCCGTACTAGACCACTATTGAGTCACAAAAGGAGGAATCACCCAACCTTGAGTGGAAACAAAAGTGACTAGGTTTAACGACGCCGAAGCACGTCTCTAGCCTAGACCTCTAAAAAGTGTATGTTATGTTCCAATGCGTTGTTAGATTCATTCAGTTCATTTTAAAGTTGATCTTGTATTAGGTTTCAGTTTTCAGGCCTTACCATATGTAATATCTCAAAATTCCCTAAATGCAAACTATATGCCAAAACATGTCATTTCATTCGATGAATGCTAGTTATGAGAGGGTTTGAGAGCTTTCACACAAACGAAATGATCACAAAACAACAAAGAACCTCTCTAATGCAGCTAATGGAAAATTAAAAAACTTTTCTCCAAGATCACTAATCACTAATCAATGAAAAGTTCTAATTCTCATTAACTAATACAAAGCGAAAGAGATTTTTTCATTTATGTTGATGGCAAAATGCATTAAACAAACTTTGAGAAATGATGACAAACAAATTCCACTCAATACCAGCACATTCAGTTCCCTAAATCACAAAGCAAACCTCCAAAGAACGAGAAAAATCCCAAAGACACCAATGAGCCGTGTAACCTAGGCTCAAAGTTAGACAAAGCGGAATTCAAGTGAAAACAAAGCAAGTCACCCAAATAACACAATAAAACGATTTGCAACCACAAAACAAGTGCAAGAGAGTAATTAGAGAGTCGACTGGACCAATAGAAGATCAAAGACACCTGAGGAAGGCTCGACACACAAAGCACTAGATGCCCTAGGGCTAGAAATGTGAAATCGATGGAAAAAGGCAAACACCCAAAGAGTAAAGATCAAAGCCAGTCAAACAACACTCCAACACACTCAAGTAGTCTAAAAAAGGTACCCAGAACAAAAACCAAGCTCAGAGGGCTCACAGCCAAGCAAACTTCAAAATTTCCCAGGCCTGGCGCAACTGTCAGGCTGCAACTAGCGCCTTTCAGGGATTGGCGCGGGTTGTCAATGAGCAACTAGCGCCAACTGGCGTGACTGTAACGCTATAAAAGCGCGCTAGTCAACTTTGCTATGCAAAAATAAAAAACAAACGAGCCAAAGCTAGGTCAACAATATCCAGGTACACTAAGGGACGAGAAGCAGCACAAGAGCTCAACCCAGAAGGCTAATAAAGCAGGAAAAACCAAGAAAAAACCAAGAAACAAGGCAAGTTCCAAGCAGTTTAGTTCGTAAACCAAACCGGAGATGGACTGAAGTGGCGTTGATCTTCTTCGCTAATGCAGAGCAATAGCGTTTCGAAGGCTATCTGGCCGTACTTCAGGCTCCATCTAAAGTTTACAAATCAAACAACAAGACAAAATAAACGACAAGACAAAAAGCTAACTCCCCAGCGGAGTCGCCAAATTGTTGTGGAGGTAAATCCCCTCTACGGACAAAGGCAATCCCTACTAGCCCAAATGGGGTCTAGCAACAATCAAACAACGCTAACACGCAGGTTCCTAATTGCAAATTAAAGACCAATGATGAGGGCCTACCTGGAATCCAACGCTAGTACTTGTAGAAGAGTCGATGCTCCCGTTCCTTTGCTCTGGCTGGTCACGATCCCCACGATCTCCGTGAATGGACACCTGCACATGAAAAGAACGACACAAACACAAACGTAAAATCCAATAGATGCAACTATATATCAGTCAGAAAGGATATAACTCAATCATCATTACAAAGACAATAAGAATGTAACCATAATGATAGTCATCTATTATTGATAAACAAAGAAGAATACAACCATAGTTCTGACGTTGAATCCTCCTTTGGCTGGGTAATCAGCAGCATATGCCTTGCAAAGCTTGTTGGGAATGGGGAACAAGCCTCTCTCTCCTTGGTTATTTGGACAAGAATCTCCTCACTTAGATTTGGCCTTATGGGAATGAAGAAGGGTTCTTGCAGCATGAACTTGACAATTCTCAATCTTTGGAACTTTGGAACTTGGAACTTTGGAACTAGCTTGTCAAAGGAAAAAGGACAAGCTTTTATAGATAGACGAGAACGAGTTAGGATCATCCACAATATTCATGGGATTGGATTTATCACTAAGAAGCTTCCATGAGAGGTGGCAAAACCACTTCCCCTCTATGGAGATTCGAAGCCAAACCAAACCAACTCAAGATAGATTCAGTTCAGGAGTGGGTTAAGAAGAATCTTCGGATGTTGGTTTGTTAAAAACACTACCCATTTTGACTGGCGCGAGTGCGACTCTGAGACAGAGTGCCAGCTGGCGCGCCCTCTTTGGAGGATTCCCCCATTGGCGCGAGTGATACATAGTGAGACCGCGCCAATGGAAAAAGGGCTATTTTTATGGGTATTTTGCAGAAGATGTCTTCAGGGCATATGAAGTTCATACTCAGGGGAATACAATGCAAGTGTTCTTAGGTCATGTCACTTCTCACAGGTCCCAGAATGAGTCCTCTAAAGTGCGGGAGAAGGGGTAACATGCATAGTGACAAATTGTTGTGTAACAATGGCGAGGGGGTGCGAAATGGCTTCCTCATCGTTGATCTAAGCGGGGAAGCAGATCTTCATCACTTTGTAGTTGCACTTTATCGCTTCATGAGAAATCACCTTTGTTGTATATGGCTTTGACTTATAAAACATATAAATGTTTATTTACAACAAATTAATCACCATTTAAAAGGAAATTAGATTCTAACTAAAAACTAATCTAATTTTGGCACATTTACACTAGCAACCATTATTTTCTTAATTCACTAATTAATCCTAATCTAATACAACATTGGCCAAAATTTGAGCATATTAGGCCATTAATTTATCATATTCTATCCTATCTTCTAATGTTCAACCAAGTTTAAATAGTTTGGTGAACTTATTCACTAATCTAAAACATAAATTTAAATGAGGTGATCAAGATTAAATAGTTTGATCCAAATCAAAAGAAAAGGTTGTGGCATATAAACAAGCTGCACACAAACCTTTATTTATTACAAATGCAATTTATTTATATGAATTGGCATTTAAACAAGCACACTTATAAAATTTGATTTTATTTTGATGGGGTTTTATTTCATCTTTCATCTTTCTTTTTTATTTTCTATTTTTTCATATTTCAATTCTTTTATTTATTTTTTCATACCCTCTTTTATAAAATAAGACCTAAGTTATAAAAAATAGAGCATGTTATGACACCCCAGATTCATTTTCTCCTAAAATTTGAGTTTCTGGGTGATTCTTTTGAACATACATGGATGGAGCCTTTTCTTTGTCTGATGTGTCTTCTTCTGCTGCTTCATTAGTTTCTTCTTATATATCATTGCGATTTGATGTAGGAAAGCATTCATCATCATCATCCTCTTTTTTTGATGTTACCTTTTTGGGATCTGTGCATGCTTCATCAATCACAACATTAATCCATTCAACAATTTTCCGAAGTCTCTCACTGTAACATTTGTATCCTTTGCTTCTAGATGAGTAACCAAGAAGTATTCCTTCATCTTGTCTAACTTCAAACTTACCAAGTTTTTCATCATTATTTTTGATGAAACATTTGCTTCCAAAAACTCTAAAATGTGTTACAGTGGGAGGCTTACCATACCAAAGTTCATACAGAGTTTTATCACTATTCACATGAACATGAGCCTTGTTGAGAATATTTACTACGGTATGTGCAGCTTTGCCCCAAAAGGTGTTAGGAATTACATACGCATAAAGCATAGCACAAGCCATTTGTTGAACAATTATATTCATTTTTTCTACCACGCCATTTTTTTGAGGAGTTTTCGCTACAGAAATTTGTATTTTATGCCATGGTGTTCATAGAAATCAAAGAATTCATCTGATATGTATTCTCCTCCTCAGTCAGATTTGAGACATTTAATTTTTAGATCTGTTGATGGTGCTGGACCCGCCAACATTTAGGGGATCACCCTGGTATGAAGTCCCACCTAAACTTCACACCGTTTGGTGTGGGAGTCCCATCCTGTATGATGGCTCGATTGCCATTGTCTTAAGGATTTGCCTCAACTCTTACTTGTCAGCATAGGAGAGTGGTTTGCTTTGTCTTCGAGAAGTGAGGTTCGTGTGCCTAGTGAGCGTAAGTGTAATTGTGGCAATGGTTCTTTCACTATGAGGGGAAAAGGGTGACGGTAAGTTCCAGGTTGAAAGGTATCAGTCCCACTTCGGCTAGGAACACACAACACAAAAGGAAATACACAACTTCTGGTGGAGCAGTCCACTCGGATGCAGCAACCACAACATACAAGGTAAGATAACACATACAACACTCACGGATCAATCCAAATGTGGGCAACAGTTGCTACAAAAGGTTCATGTGAAAGGTCTGTCTAATGTCCGGCAGAGCAGTCGATGTAGACGGGATGCATTAACAACATATACAACACATTTCCATTAATATATTATGCATTACAACAAATGAAATAGTTAAAATGTAGAACACAGTTTAAAGCAACATGCATTACAATTGTTAAAGATAAGTCTTAAAACATATACAATACATGTGCAAAAATGTGTTGGACTGTTGATAGGCTTCTGAATTAAGCAAAAGCTCCAACACACATTGTTACACCATACATCACTAACCCCATCAGTGGGGCGTTGGAGCCACTACTTACTCCTCAAAGAAAATATTATAGAATCTCTTGGCTATGTGGGAGGAGCTGAAGTGAAAATTTCTTTCTATGTACAAATGAGGGGGTATTTATAGTCAAGAGTGAAACTAACCCTTGTGGTTGTTCAACTACCCTCATGACTATTCAACTTCCATGAATTTTCGACTTATGTGACTCTTTGTTCACAAGTGGGTCTCTTGGACTTCCACGTTACATCCCATTGATTGACAACATAGCCCATAGTGGAGAAGTGGGCGACATGACTCGACATGATTTGACATGACATTGTTGGTACATTACTGCTGATGGAGTGCATGTCGAGCTATAGTGTTGATGGGTGATGGATGTCTTCATGATGTATCACAACTTCACCTCGACATAGAGAAGTGAACGAAGTCCTTGATGGTACTTAGTTCGCATGATGAAGCTCTAACATGTTGTTCCTTGCTTGCGTGCTAGAAGGTTTGACAGGCTCATCTGTTTGCGAAGGTGCATGTTCATCGTGTTCTTCTACTTCACATGCTTCGTTCGTTCGTCCATTGGTGAACTTGTCCTTCTGCATTGCTCCCTTCATTCATCTCGTTCGTCGTCTTGCCATGTTTGTTGGTGTACCTATACCTGCAGTCACTCATGATGAGGTGACATCAAATCCAAAAACCTCCTAATCTACCATGACACATGATCATTTCAGATGCAGGTGACTAGGAGAGGTAGCAAGGTTGTGAAGCAGGATGATGGCTCCAAGCACTACTGATGAAAACTATGCAAGAGCCACTGAGTGATGGAGACGGGCAATTTGAGTCAACAGTGACTATCTGCGAGGTCTGGTTCGACTGGGAAGAAAATTTGCATAAATTTTGGGAGAGACAGTCTAGGTTGCAGGAAGGCAAAGTAGGCATGCTCTGCACATTTTTCATAATGAACAGTTAGCGGGGTCTGGACAACTAGATTTGCGCAATTTTCCAGAGGAGCGAGCCAGCCTACATGATGGGTCACTTGGCAGGTATTGCGCAATTTTCTTGGGGATCTGTTAGGAAGACTGGTAGCCAGATCTACACAATTCCCAGAGGGAACTTCCAGTCTACTGCTAGGGTCACTGGTAGCCAAACCTGCACAATTCCTAGAGGGAACTGCCAATTGGATGCTCAATCACTGGCAGCAGAAACTGCACAATTTCTAAAGGGAATTACTAGCAGTCTGCTGCTAGGAGTTGCTGGAGGGAATTGCACCAAGGCCAGGAGGCTGGCCTGCTGGCCATCTCTGCACAATTTTTGAGCTGAGATGACTGATGGGTAGTGGAATGCCTGCTCATGAATACAATGCAATTTTTGATATGAACAGTTGGTCAATTGTCCGGATGACTGACCGGGAAAATTGCGCAATTTTCTGAAGGAGATAGGTATGGACACTTGGTGTCTACCCGGCCTATCTGTGCAATTTCCTTAGTCAGTTAAGCAAGTGAGGTCAGTGGGCTCTGCACAAATTTTGAAGGGAGCCAATCCAGGGTGACTGTCGGGTTCGACTGTTCGGGTGGCTATCATGACAGTTGATTGCATTTCTTGCAGGCATCGCAACTTGAATAGGCTAGCTTGGTGCTTCTGTGTTGTTCTGGTTGAAAAATAATCGAATCGACGATGGGGTGATGGTTTGGTTGTTAGAGTGGATTTGAGTCGTCAGGACTTCAGCAAAATGACTAAGTGTGTGAACAATCAAAAGATGTATAGGTGATCATATGAACACACACTCACATGACTTGACGATGAAACGACCCAAACCATCTAGACACACATGTTCAACATGACTGGTTGATGGTAAAAGTGACAAGCGCGACACTCGTGATTGATCGTTCATGATCGAGATGATGCTGCATGACAGTGAATGTGACTCTGTGTGTGAGTGCAACAGATGCTTTCATAACAAACACTACAAGCACATACGAAGTGAAGACTTTGAGCATAACCAGAACATGGTTGCAAGCATGACTTAGACATCATCATGCAGAGACTTGAATGTAATGAACAAGTAAGGTGGATGTAAAGACTCACACGAGCTCATAGAGTGAACCCGAGTGTGTGCAATCATCAAGTGAAACTCTTCAAGGGAGGCTCTAAAATTGGTGCAGACCGAAATTTTAGAGTGTGGTTGTAGCCGCTACAGCACTTGGTGACACACTTGTAGAAATCTAGCTTCTCTGTTTTGGTCCATTGCTAGCACAAGACCTTGGTCTTTCAGCGAGTATTGAATCGATGTGCGGGTTAATTCAGTTTTCCCATTTACACGATGGGCATACATGGTTCACCCTTTGCCAACTCAGTCAAACATAATCAAAAGTTCATCTTAGATCTCAGTGTTTTGAATTCGGGAAGGGTAGTTTAGCTCGCAAGTTGAAGATTTTCAGAGTATATTTTTTCATATCTGGTGTTTCTCTGCTTCTAGCCGGCCTGGACAGTACCCCGACAGAGTCACGCAGGAACACACACATTGCTCCACTGCGAGAAAGCTTGGTCATTACTCCGGGGGAGGAGCATGCTTCACCTCTCCAGGTAGGAATCCTTTCTCTTATTTTTCCTTTGTATTTTTCAAGAGAACTGTGCATAGGCACTTATTTATTTTTGGGGCGGAAGAGGGATCCCGACTTATTGGGAGCATAAGAGGTTGTTCCTTTGGAGAAGCATGTAAGACCTCTAACATAGGTTTGATCATTTAGATTTCCCCTTCTTCGTTTCTACTAGTAGGATGAGCATAAACACATAGAGCAGAAGGTTGAGTACAGGCATGGGGTTTCCCAGTGTAGACACAGGTTCATGGTTGGACCAAAAATTCCCTTGTAGATGGTTCATATTTTTTTTCCGGACTTCATTGGCCGAAGGTTACAACCAAGCACAGAGAAGGTGGACACAAGACTGGCCAAGTGTTGCAGTGTCACATGTCTCTATTTAGCCACATACATTATTCAAAAACAAGAACATAATAGTTTACAACACTTATTTATGGAAATAAAAATAGTAATATACCAAACAAACAAAACAAATGTAAACAAAAATAGTAAGAAGAGCAAGCAAAGAAAAGAAGAAGTAGAAGTAAAAGCGAAAGCAAAGCGAGTAATAAAACACACAAGCAAGCAAACAAACAAACATGTAAAGCAAGAAAGCAAACAAGCATGGAAGCAAGCAAATTGAAAGCAAACACTACTCCTACTCCTAAGCTAACGGTGCATGGGCCCGATCACATAAAGTGATATTTCCAATGTAACCATGAGCACATTGTTTGACCCATGTTGGTGAAGGTTTGGTTCATGAGCAACCCAGTTGTGCAAACCAACAAATGTGAAAGATACAATAATGAAAACAAACACACTCCAAACTTACAAGCATCCACAGAATAAAAATGAGTGAAAGTGCATGTTATGCACTCTATGGACTTGCCATGGTGTTGTGGTTTATTGTGTGCAAATGTTGAGTGTATGCATTCTCTCGACCGTAATATGCAAGCAAATGTGAGAAAGGTAGACCACTTGTGTTGCACAAGTGTGCTTGTTGTGTAAGATTCCTCCAATCCATGAGTGATGGGATCATGTAGTTCACATGGAGGAAGTAAAATATGAGTGTTAGATTGATCTTGAGTGCATACAGATGAGTGATGAGGAGCCTTGAGTGTTTGAACAATTTCCTAATCAAAAGTGAAACCAACCTCAGGACAGCAAGGGCTTGACATAACCATCAGCTCGGGTTGAAGTGCCTTGACAGTCTATGGGGTTTTGACTTCGTTGACAAATGGATCTTTGTAGACCAATGGCTTAGAAGGATTAACAATGAGTGAATCAACATCGTGATCAAATGATGAGGTGAAGAGATCACGACAACCAAGATCAGAAAATTCAGGATGTTGGTCAACATCCTCATGGTTTGATGAGTCATGCAGAGGGGTAGATGAGAAGGAAGGTTGTTCACCCTCTGCATTTCCAGAAAGAGCAGATGAAAGATCAAGTGGATTTTCAATGAATGATTGGTCCTCTCTATTGTTGTATGATGGGCCAACATCTAGCAAGTCCTGCGAGTGATCAACAGTGGATGCATCTATGGATGAAGACACACATGCAAAATCATGGATGGTAGGTTCACTAAAGATGTTAGGAAAGAATGGAGGGGGCTCAGATGGAAGGGATTCATCCTTCATCGAATGTTGATGCTCAAGCTCCCACTCATACTCTTCATGAATGACAACACATGTTGGTTGTGCAATACCAACTCCCTTAATGGCTTGTTCCTCGTTCACAACAAGTGAAGAGTCTGGAATGGACGAACACAAGACAACATCATCTGGAGGAACACCAAGGTGTGAAGATGGAGGTTGTAGAACATAATGCATATGAGAACTCGAAGGACTCACAACCAAATCTACAGAAAATTAAGTGAAGTGACATTGGGAGGATGTGAAAGATGAACAAGTGAGTGAGCATGATCCTCAACATCACTTGACAGTGGTGGAGCTGTTGGATGAAGGGATGGTAGACAGTCAGTCGAGACAGTGACTACATCAACATGAGATTGTGCAGTGCCATCAGTGAAGAAAGTTGAGCGAGGGTTGATCTCAAGCTTCTTCTTGGGATGGGTAGATTTCTTAAGGCAATACTCAAACTGGTCCCAAAGATAGGAAAATTTCATTTGGCTCCCCGGAGCTTGAACAACAAGTCATGGAAGCGCTGCCAAATATTAATAACTGATTCATCTGGAGCCTTCCATTGCTGTAACAGTTTCTAGTCAAGATAGTCTAGATCAAAATGATAGAAAGTGTCTTCAACAAGATCACAAAAGTGTCTGCCCTGTTTACAAGTTTTTTCCCATTTGCCTTCATTCTCAGAATATAATTTCTCCAAATATCTTGATTTTTGGAGTTTCCTTGCTTTTCTTGCACAAATTTAGGGATTTAATATCTAGATATTTATGAGAAGATTCGTTGGCATGACCTTTTGAACATCACTTAAGTTCACTAACGCTCCCCCTGGTCTAGTCACAAGAGTTAGCAGGGTGACTAACGCTCCTTAATGCTTGGTAACAACCTTTATAAAGTAGGTTGTCAGTGTATAGAGAGCGTTAGTGTGGATTCTGGGCCTACAATTGTGGTCATTGCTTCAGTCATCTTGTCTTTCACCTCTAAGTTGATTAGGAGGTCAATTTTCCTATAACAATAGGATTTCACGAGGTCCAACTGAATGATCATACCATCTTTTTTATTGCTTTTGAGAGAGTGTACCACCTCATGAGATTGGATGATATTATTGAGGATTTGTCTTCCCTCCACATAGCCTGTTTTCTCCTCCGATATGAGAAAGGGTAGAAGTGGTTTGAGTCGATTGGATGTTACTTTGGAGATAATTTTATACACCACATTACATAAGGCTGTGGGCCGAAAACCATCCGAAGTCATGGCATTTTCCTACTTTGGAATCAAAGCTATGAAGGATGCATTCAAAGCCTTTAGAACCTTTTTGGATCTTCTTGAGTCTTCCACAACCTCGAGGATGTCATGTTTGACAGTTTCCCAATAGGCCTTGAAGAACTCTACATTGAATCCATCCGAGATTCGTGCTTTTCTACTCTGCATTTCATTAATCACTTCATGACCTCTTCTTCCGATACTGGCCTATTGAGATTGTGGTTGTCCTCTCTGGTAACCAGCTGAGGGGTATACTGAGTGAAATGGTCAATGAACCTAGATCTGTACTCCAGAGGCTCCTTTGCAATATTGCAAAAGTGCTAAACAAGGACCTCTTCCATATCATTGTGAGAAACAAGCTCAACGCCTTGAGAATATTTTATCTTTGTGATTTTGTTGTGTGTCCTATGAGTCATAGTGGTTTTGTGGAAGAATTTTGTGTTTCTTTCTCCCTCTTTAATCCATTGTATCCTTGATTTCTGCCTCCAGTAAATTTCTTCTTGTAAGCATAGATCCTCCCATTCTTCCTGCAGAGAGTCAGTTAATTTTTGCCGCTCTTTGGTGAAGCCATCTGTGATGTTGATTTGATTGATCTCCTGGAGCTTCAATTTAGTTTCTATTTTGGCTTTGAAGATATCTCCAAATTCATTTTTGTTCCAAACTTTAAGACGAGATTTGATATGTTTAAGTTTTTGCTGGAGCATATACATTTTTGTGCCCTGAATATTCAACTCCTCTCTCCACCATTTATCAACGTTATTAGTGAAATTAGGGTGTGAGAACCAGGCATTTTCAAATCTGAAAGGTCTGTTTCTTGGAGTGCCCATAAAGGTGGCTTCCAACTATATAGGCCAATGATCTGATCCTCCAAAGGGCAGAATGGAGGTTGTCATGGCAAGTTCTAAGAGAAAGAGGTCCTCTAAAATCCGAACCTATCAAGTTTGGAAGCAACTTGATGAGCCCCTCCCCTTTTGTTGTTCCAAGTGAAGGTTCGATTAATTGTTTCAATGTCCACTAACTTTTATGTTCATGATGAAATTCTGGAAGGCCATGGAGTCTCTTTCTAACTGTCTAGTGCCTCCTTTTTTTTCCAAAAGAGATGTTATCATATTGAAATCTCCTGCAACGATCCAGTGCAAAATGGGATATCTCGCTTTTAGTTCCTCCAAGGAAGTGAGAAGCTTGAGTTTGTCTACTTGCTTTTGAGGTCCATAAACATTTGTAATCATGTATATCTCCTTGTCCCCTATAGGTTGACATATCAGGGAGAGATAGTTCCTAGATGCTTCAGCATCCAGAGTTCCCAATTTCTATGGGTCCCACAAAGTGAGAATTCCCCTCGTTGAGTGATTTGCCTTAAGCTCTAAATACTCATAATTGAATAACCACTTATTATGAATATCTCTTATCTTTTCCATCGAAAATTTTGTCTCTTGAATAAAAACCATGTCTGGTTTTTCTTCTTTCATTTTCTTACTAAGATTTCTTTGTTTCCTCCTATTCCCTATTCCTCTGATGTTCCAGCTTCTGAACTTTGATAAGAAAGGTTAGTAAAGGAATAGCTGGTAAGATCTTTCATCTTACCTGAGTTGATCAAAAGTTTTCCACATTCGTTCAACAGTTCATTCTGTCTCTTTCTTCCTCTTTTCCTACTTGAGTTCTTTGGAGATTGTGCCTGAGAATTCTCCATCATCTTGACCCCACTTGTCTCTTGGCTTTCATGATTTCTTTTGACTCCAGCTCCCTTCACTTGTGACCTCCAGAGAAAGAGTTGTTGTACTCTATCATAGTCCTCTTTTGGTAGGGTGTCCACCCCTGTGTTTTTTCCTTGTTCTAGAAATTTCTCTAGATCCAGATTTTCTCTATCCACGATCTCCTATAACTCGTGGTCCTCTGTTCCTGCTTCACTTGGAGTCATCTTCTGGTCCTTATTGATCTTTATCAGGATTGGTAAATCATCCTTTTGCTGGTTGTCTCCTGTGATATCCTCCATGTCAGCTACCCTATTTTGTTACTTTGTTGCATTCTCCATGTCTTAGGCTGTCTCCTTGTTCCCCTCTTCTTCCTCCAGGATCTTGAAGCTATTTTGTCTTCTATGTCTGTCCTAATTTGCCTTCTTGTGTGGACACTTCCCCCCTTTTCCTTTTCTCTCAACTTTGGTGAAACCCTCATGATCTCTCTCCACAGTGGTTTTCTGGTTATCTTCCCTATTGATTGTGGGGCAGTCTCTATATAGGTGCCCATGTTCATGGCATTTGCGGCATCTAAACGGTATGTGCTCATAGTCCACTGTCTGCACCCATTCTTCATCATATACTTCTAAAATGATCGCTTCCAGAAGGGCTCCAGATAGATCCATTTCCACACATATTCAGGCAAAGGAGGTATATCTTCCTTTTAGATTTGCCTTTGAGATCTTCAGAAAATGTCCTAGCTTGTTGCCTATGGTTTTCAAAGATTTTGGCAGCCAATAATCCAGAGGAAGGGAATATAGTCTGATCCAAACCGGTATTGATGTGAATTTTTCATGTTCCGGGACAAAGTTCATCATCCATGGCCGCATGTAGAGTCCTATCGCAACATAGAAATAGGCCCCCCCTTCAAACACTCTATCTTTGTCTTCTAGGCTTGTGAACACTACCGTGAAAAAGCCCTGAGAACCCAGATGTAAATGTATTTCTCCCTTTGGCTTCCAATGGCTCCTTATCCAAACATGTAACGCCCTCTCCATCGACCATAACCCCATGAACTTGCATATGATTGCATGCTCTGTCATATGATCTCTATGAGCTTGTATCGATGGGTCACTCAATATGACCCGTGGAATAATGCTTGACTTGGGCTTGCAAACTGCAGATATCTTTCTGGAAGTTGGTCTTTCACTACTGCCTCCACTCTCCTTTTCTTTTCTCGTTTCCTATTGATTCCCTTTCTGATCCTGATCTCCACTTCTTCCAGATGTCCCTTAACTTCGTGCTTCTGAGATTTTGTCTAGTGGTTTTTTGAAATGCTTCTTACCCACATCTTGACTTCCTCCTGTGACTGCTTGGATGTAGGAGGGAGCAGCACTCCCCCCTACACTCCCTGCCATGGTACCCTGAATTCAAAACCCCGTCTTCAACTCCAACCCTAGCTTCTCCGCTCCTCGAATCATGATTAATATGAATCTCGTATAATCATATCATCCATCTCTAAAATAGTGTTACCTCAACATATTATTCTAATTTTAAGATAGATCAACTTAGAAGCAGGAATGTGATAAAAAAAGATTAGTTTTAATTAATATTACTATGTCAAGAAATTCTCAATTAAATTTAGCCTCAATTTGACATGAGTTGTAATTATGGCCAAGAAAGAATTAAGTGAACGAAAGGAGTTGAAAGTGTTATTCAAATGTAAGAGAAGGAAAAATAGTGAAAATGTGTTTGAGGAATAGAGTATAAAGAATATATTGTAGAATTTTATGAGATGTAAATTTACATAAAAATGAGGAGGAAAAAACAATTCCAACCTTCCAAATATGCTAAAAATGTACAATGTAAAATGAGATAAATTTACATAAGCTGCATTTTAGAGGAAGTATATCAATCCGTGCTCTAAAATTATGAGAAACGGACACATAAAACAAAGAAAGAAAGGAAAATTAGTTTTAAATGATAAGAAATTAACACACAAAACAAAGAAAAAAGTGAAGTTAGTTTGAGGATGAGACATTAGGAGTGGAGTGGAGGCAAACCCTATAATTTCACATGAAAATTAGAATATGTGCACCATGAGATGAGTGAAATTATATGAGGGTGAAATGATAGCCATGCCCAAGGTAAAGGGTAAGGGTACTTTAAAAGATGAGGAAGAAGATATAACAGTTATTGACTATAGATTTACTATTACATATATGGGAAAGAGGACCACAAATTATTAGACAATCTACAAACTTTTAATGTAGGGTGGAAATGGAAAATGTAATTTAATCAACTTTGCGTTATACCAACATTTTTGGGTGGAAATGGAAAATGTAATTACCCCGTAAGGCATTCTTATGTGAAAACAACTTCTTTGCTGCCCTCGTGTCTTTTGTTGGACCATTCGATTTCATGTTATACGATTAGATTATTTTAAGCTATTGATTTGAATTGAAAACGACTTTGACCAAGTGGCAACGGATCAGACCTTGGTTAGTAGTTTATGGATCTGACGACCCTTATGACAAAAGTTAGTTATGGACTGTGGCCGTATTCCACAACCGTTCCATTCTAGTGTGCCCCTATTAGCTTAAATCAAAGTCTAGTGAGACGGATCCCATAACAACGCATAGTGGGATGGACCCCACTTAGAGAACATGGTTGGTCTTCCAACACTGCACAGTGGATAGGACCAAAGAATACATGAGAAATTTCAATTCCAATCCCGATGTTCACAAATTGTAATTGGACAGACTATGGAAGATGTATCCACGAACAGTTTTGTTGAATGCTTATTTCGGCAAACTCAAAAGCATTTCATTCATGTGTTTTTAGGCATTCCTTCGTAAACTAGCCGTGCATTTTTAAACTCCATCAATACATATATTTTAATGTAAAGAAAGCATTTACAAAAGCATTCATTGAATTTTTCATTTGTGAAATTTATCCACAGAAAATTTTATTAGATATATACCTTTTTTTTTTATTTCTGTACCTGTTGTTAGACTATGCCATCGACTTACAGAATATCTTGTCCGCCAAGTAATTTTATTAAATTTGATCAAAAATACAATGGTGAAAGCATGTGGTTCATTTTTTTTAGGAATTCCTTCTTACAATTGCTGAGCATTTTCTAAACTCCATCAATACATATATTTTAATGTCAAGAAAGCGTTTACAACAACATTCTTTAAATTTCTCATTTGTCAAATTTATTGACAATTTTTTTTATTAAATATTTATATTTTTTTATTTCTAGAAGAGGAGAGTAAGTAATTTATGTATGTAACTCAATTGTCGCACCGATATTTCCCTAACTTACTGTTAACTTACTGTTGAAGGAGTGTTAACTTACTATTGAAGGAGTATGAAGTTTTGATTTCCCTAACTTACTGTTGAAGGAGTATGAAGTTTTGATAGTTATTAATATTAATTATTATTACTTAAATTTCTTTTAAGGTGGTATGTTATTATTTATAATGTTGTTAACTTAAATTGTTTTATTATTATTGTTTTGATTTGATGTTTCATTTTATGCTCCATGATATTTAAATTTTTATTTACTTCATTATCTTTTACAATGAGATATTAATATAAATATTTGAAAATGGCCATATGTTATATGATCTTTACATAAATAAATGTATTAATAAACAAATTATTGAACCTAGATTATTTAATAAACCATGTCTTAAGACATATAGTCTTTGAATAGAAATTGGTGGTTTTAGTGTATATATTGTAAGAGTTACTTTATGTTAGATTTTTGCGTATAATATGTTCATTTCCTGTAATAACATCAAACAACAAGCATTCACTGGGAAATAGTAAAACCTAAATTATTTTTATTTTCCAAATACATGTTTTAGACATGGTAAAAACGAAATTATATAAAGTTCAATTATATTAATTTTTATAATAATAATAATAATAATAATAATAATTATTATTATTTTCCAAACACATGTTTTGGACACGGTAAAAACTAAATTATAACACCAAAGTTTAATACTATGTATTGTCTTTTACTTACATGAGTCATAAGTGTCCAAACATATTAGTAATGGAGTTACGGTGTATAACATGAACTATTTCCCCTTATAGGTAAGGAGTTGTGGTGCACAACATGAGTTGTATTTGGCTTATGTGCTAGATCATAGGGGTATCTATTTTTCCAAAATCGTCTAGGAATTGCTCCTCTAAACATATTGGTAATGGAGTTACAGTGTATAACATGAACTATTTTCCTTTATAGGTAAGGGGTTGTGGTGCACAACATGAGTTGTATTTGGCTTATGTGCTAGATCATGGGGGTATCTATTTTTCCAAAATCGTAATATGCTATTTTGTTATATTGTTAATCCTAAAATCTGCGTAGAATTCACAAATTCTTCTATGGATCTCATTGTGAAAGTTAGAGTTTCATTGTATCTTAAAAAAACATCAACTATAGAGAACCATCACATTCAATCGAGGATCCATACCTACATTCACCAACCATCCATTTCCAAATTACCAAGCTAGAGTTCCCTAGAAGGGTATAAAACAAAACTAAAGTTGCAAGTATAATGTTGAAATTGCTAAGCATTCCCTCAATTGACATATTGCAACTCAAATCAATAGGATAGATAAGGAGGAGTTCACTTTACTTTTAACATCATGTTATTTCTCTCACTCAAATTGTCACATATCACGCATGTCTCCATCTATGCTCTTTCTCCACATGCCATTACCTTATAACATTCCTCTGCAACATTTGGTGAAATTGCTAGTTCAATCAATTTTGTCTTATATAACATTTTGGGTTGATTTCACTAAACTAGTTTTTGCTACAAGATGATGTATAAATCATTTGTATTTGTATATCTATGTTACCAATTTCACCACCGGTTATTTGGAAAGCTCTGTAATGGGATAAAACTTATTTTCAAAAGGTTATGTAATAAGATAAAACTTTATTTTCAAATGTCGTTGCTTTCTTTAGTGGATGGAGTCGTCATAGTAGCCCTCACGAGGGTTGGGATTTGACAACCTAGGTAAAGAATGATACTTAATTGAGTCTAATTGGAATTAATAATAACAATTGTATACAAATAATAATATGGATGTGTACTAAAATTAATAATAATATGCATTAAATAAACACTAAATAATTCTCTAGGAATATCTAAAATACCAAAAATTCACCTATGAGGGACTATATAATTTTTTGTACCAGACTTACAATGAAATATTTTTATTTTAATTTTTGACAATTAATTTGATTTTTAATTTGGTTATTCAGAAATTTAGATAAAAAATAAATAAAAAATTATGTAATCATTATTAATTATAAATAAATAATAAGATTCAATAAGTCATTTTTGTGTTATGGTCATTTTGTATTTTTTCTTCTGATAAATATATGAATTTGTGTTATTGAAGGGTAAATTTTTACTCAAAATTTTATTGGTGAATGGTTAATTTATTATCAAAACATCATTGGTGAGGGGAAAAATTTTAAACATACGTTCTTTGACGGGTAATATGAAGATCCAAAACGTCAAAAAAAAATTGTTTGACGAGCAAAGAGAAATCAAAATTCCAACCCTGGTAATAGGTTGAGAATTCACACTAAACATGGATTAAGGACTAAAAAATAGTTTAATATGATATTTATGAAATTCATTTATGATACTTAATGTTTTTGTCACAATTTCACAAGCATGTAAAGTTAAATTTGATGTTAAAGTATGAAGTATAGATTTAGTTGGTTTGATTTTCGCAGTTATGTTTTTGGTCACAATTTCACAAGCATGTAAAGTTAAATTTGACGTTAAAGTATAGATTTAGTTGGTTTGATTTTCGAAGTTATGCTAACTTTTTCAATTTAGATGGCTTTTTTGAAATTTATAGAAACTTAAATATATAGATATTGTTTTTTTATATTTAATTTATTTAAATTTTATAAATGGAATCAATATCATAAAAAACCTTGAAATAAACAATTAAAATTCATTTTTATGAACAAATTATGTTATCATCGTTTACAAACTATGCTAATCAAATGATACAAATGAAAAAACTTTCCACAAATAAGAAGCAACTAATTCCACATTAGCGAAAAAAAACACTTTTTGCTACTTAGTGAGCTTTTCTAACTTTGTTTAGTCCACTGATCCATAATTTTCTACAATCTCTGCCAAAATAGTGGAACTTATTCTACTAGAATGCCTCATTCTATTTGTTAGATGTTTTCCAACATATTTTTAGTTCTAATTTGCCCAAATTTATTAGAATTACAAGTTTGAATTGTGATTTTTCCACAAGAAAATTTTCAATAAATCCATCTATATATACAATCAAAAACATAGTTTAAACAACAACAAAACCTAAACAAAAAAAATTAAAATTTAAAAATCTCAATATTAAATATTAAACATTGGACTTTAAGAACAACAACAATTTTGATTTGTAAATACATTCCTTGTTATTGTCAAATACTTTCTTTTTTCTACCCACTCACTTAATTTAAAATTTATATAATATAGTTCTTCTTTTTAATTTATATTAAAAATTAAATACATTCGAAAAAAAATTAAACATTTTTTTTTAATCATTAATCAATTTAACAATATTACTTTCTCATTATTATTATATAAACAATTAAAAAGGAACGTTCTTTATCTATTTTATTTTATACATATTGTAATAAAAAATTTGGTTACAAATAAAAAAATTTCATATATTCTTTGTGTAATAGAATAATTTTAATTAATGTTTATATTATTTTGATAAATGAAAAAGTGACACTATTAAATTCTAAATATTAAATATTAATTTTTTGGCATAAATAACGGTTTAAAAGTATGTTTTTCAATTTAAAAATTATAATAAAATTATTACATTTATTTTATTATTATTATTTAAAATTATCAATTATTTTTTGCATAAAAGGAAGGTACTAAACAACAATGTCATATATCACACTTGTTTAAAATATGATCTAAGTTTGAATTGAATTGTTTTTTGACATAATGAGAAGTGCATGAAAAAACTAATATAACTTTTGAAAAGCATGTTGTAGCCTAATCATGCCAAGCAAAAATAATAAAAGTTTTAGAATGCTAAAAAAGGAAATGTTGGAAAGTAACATTTTATCAAAACTTATGATCAAATTAATATACATATATATATATATATATTCTAGAACATGGATAACTCCAAGGTCAGAGTTGGTGATGGGACTTGCATTTATTTTGCTTGTATCCTTCTACACTATGGACTTATGGGTGATACCACTAGAAATTTAAACATGAATAAAACTGTAAATCGTTTCCAAACACCAAAAAATTATATTTTTAATAAAACATTTGAACTCGAAAACTGATCACTATGTATTATTAAAACCCGCCAATCATAACTTACAAACAAGCTCCACTCACAAACTTAGGGTAACAAGCTCCACTCACAAACTTAAGGTGGGAATTTGCCTTTTGAGCCTTTGTTACTTTACCTTTTAAGCCTTTGTTACTTTGTTTTAAACTTTTATAGTGAAACTTTGCTTTTTAATCTTTTGTTACGGTTTATTTTAAATTCTATAACGGAACCTTTGCTTTGTTACTTTATTTAAACTTTTATAGTGAAACTTTGCGTTTTAATCTAACGGAACCTTTGCTTTAAAGTTTGAATGCCTTTTTGGAAGTTAAAATTTATAAGGTGTTGTGTTATTTTTGAGATTTTTGTTTATGAATTAGGTAAGTATATTTTGTTGAATTGCTTACGTTATGAAATAGAAATAGAGATAGAAAGAGAGAGTAAATACTACAATGTTTTCACATAAAATTATTAATATATTATATTTTAAAATTAAAATAGATTCCATATATATAGTGTTTATGAGATTTAATAGATTTTAAACAAAGAGTTTGCTTGTTGACAAAATATTTTAATAATTTAACTAACCAATAAATTAAATTTACTTGTATATTAATATAAGTGTTATTTTCAAGTTTTTTTTATCACTTATATTAGAAAATTAACATTACATGAATCACAAATTACATTTCACATATAAGTCACATTTGTCTGATATGGTCTTCACTGGCACTCCTACCCACTCTGAAATCTCAGGAACCACACTCTTTCTCCACCACCATCTTCGAGCTTCCCACTTGACTCATTTAAAGTACAATTGTCTCCGATTGTCATTGACGTACTTGTAAGATCAACAATTTTTCCATACATGACTTATCGAGGCTTCCACGATAAAAGTTGTCAAGTAATGAACCACTTTATGGACCTACCACCATTTGTTGGATATTTCTCTTTTAGATATCTGCTAGTTTCTAGGAGGGTGGTCTGGATACTAAATGTGTTCAGAAGTTGATCATACAGCTTGACTTATCTAACACATAAGGATCTCATACTATAACTTGCCATTGTTCAAGGGTTTTTGAGTGCCAAGAACAACAAATCGTAATAGTGTGTAAACGCAATCAAACTACTGATGTGTTCAAAAGTTTTATGAACGTCGAGAACCACTAATTTGAATCATGCAACACTATTCATTAATTGGTTTTGCACTTTTTAGAAACATAACTAAAAGAAAATGGAAAACATTAATGAAACCAACCTAGTGCCAAAATACAACAAGCACTAAGACAAAAACGAAACGGTGGCCATTCTTTTATATCACAATGACCGGTGTTCTCTAACCAATCTCACTTATTTAAATTTGAGCCAAATAAGTGGCCTCAGCCCTTTATCTCTTTTTGAGACTACCATATCTATTAGTCATTTGGAAAATAATGTGAGAATGAATTTAAATGTCCAACTTGCACATAACTAAGGATTACATATGTATAAATATTTCAACGTTGTTATCGACATTCCAATTCTAGTAAGATGTGATCTTCAAGTATCTATAAATAATTTAATGTTGTTGTTTTTCATTCCCATTGGAATGAGATATGATCCCCATTCTAACTCCAAATCCAACTGAAGGGCGCAAATTGAAATTTCTTTTTAATATAGTCATGTCAATTATTATTGCACTTCAAGCCCTTCGATTACCACTTCTAGAGTGAGTGCGTGTCATGATGACCCCTTTTAAAGAGCATACCTCCCATTTACTACCATTTCCCTGTGTTCTTGGACAAGTTTTCTACAATTATAACCAAGAAAAATATAGTGACTCACAACAAACCAACGATGCTGAGGAATTGGAAACAACACCACAATTGTTCTACTTGGAGTAGAGTAAACAAATGAAATGAAGAAATCTCTCGTTCTTCATATACATAGAATCAAACCCTCATCTAAAAGACTAGTTATAACTTTGAGGTTCCTAAATATGAGTATTGTTCTTCATGACCATTGTTGTTTCTCCTATCAATTTAGAGCCATTTCAGGAGGGCTTTAAAGAATTGTTTCTTCTAGCTAGAGTTCGAGTTCAACGATTTTGTTAATGTCATCAAGACGTTTAGGAAACACATGATGTATTGATCCATAAATGTTGTCAAATAATAAAATGGGACATCATATAAATAAGCATCAAAATACTTAATTTATGATACATTTCACATTGTCAATATTTAGAAAAAACAAAAAATTACTAATTATAATTTATTTTAAAATATTATTATTATCATTAATTATAAAAAAAATGAGTTAAACATACATACATTTAAAAAAAATGTAATAAGATTCTTAACCATGGATATTCACCTTAATTTTACAATGGAGATTCTAAACTTGTAAATATGATTTCTTACAATACCATGGACCAATACCTTAACTTATTAATATCACATGCCTGAAAAACCATAACTTATGTTCATATGACATTTTTTTGATTAATCAATTGAATTAAAAAGAAATGGCATAACTATTTTAAAGATAAATTGAAGGGCAAAAAAGAATTTGAGGGAAAAAGGAACTATGATATCATAATGAGGTGATCAACCCCTCACTCTAAAATAAAAAATATTTATCTTCACTAGTGTTAAGAAAAAAATTAACATTTCTAAGATAAGAACCAAATCTCATAAGCGTCATAGTGAAACTTGGCATTAGTTGATTCTTACAACACCATGGGATGAAAGAGTCTCTCACCTTTACCATACTAAAGGGTGGATTTTCCATCTGATCTAATTTTCAAAATATTTGTCATACTAGAGCAAACTATGGAGATTTTGGAACATTTGTCTCATTTCTTTAACCTTATTGACATTTTAAATAAGCAAAACTATGATGATCTTAGGACATTTCTCTCACTGTTTTTCAAGCATAAAAATAAAATAATGTTAAATAATTCTAATTAATCTTTTACCTTCTTAAGATAAAATAAACCATATAAATATTATGATGTTAGATTAGTCATACCATCTAAAAATAAAAATTAAATCATATATTTATTTTTTAATATAAATCATATTTTATATTATTTATTTAAAAACTAATTCAAATAATGATATATCAATTAATAAAAATAAATAAATATGTGTGGGGGTGTTTTGATTAAGGTCTTTTATTGAATCATAAACATTGTCTCACAAAATTCAAAGTTTTCCTACTCACCGTCGTGGTTTGCCACAAGGTAACCCAAACCAATGACGGTGAAGGCAGTTGTCTAGTTTCCCAATCCTCAAAACGTTTGAAATGTAAATTCCATTTTAACTATCCTACTTTTGAACAACTATATAAAAATATTGACAAAATTACTACATATTATATGCTAGTGGCAACTAGCCATAAATCTAACTATGAGCAAAAAAGAAATTTCTAAAACCAAAACATCAACCAAAGCTCTAGACAAACATCATTTGATGCAGGACATTACTAGGGATAGATCATGTGAACTTGAGCTTGTTGGAGGTTTAAGACCACATTGGAGATGGCCTTTGATATGTGCCAAACGACCATCGAGGTTGAACAACTAGGAGCGTTGGTGCCTTTGGATTCTCTAGATTTCATTGAGGCATGCAATGATCTCATTATGATCCTCATATTTTTCTTTAAGCACTCGACCTAGGAGTACCTTCATTTTCTAATGAAGAGTGATGGGATTAGGTATTGATTACACCATCCCTTGGTGTGGCCAAGGTCATGAACTTAAATAGAAACTTCATTTTGAATTTCATAGTTGGAATAGGCCTCACGGTTATTGGTGGTTAAGGCTTCCAATTGTTGAATTTCCAGCTAAATTTCAGAAGGAGTAGTTGAATGAAAAATGACAGCCATAAATTGGGCCTAACTCTCAGCTTAAGGCCTACCTAAAGGGACATGACCTCCAAACCCCTGACAAGAGCACATTCTCTAGCGAGGCATAACAGTCAAGATTAGACAGGAAACAAGATTGGTAAACCCCCAAACGATGTGAAGATTGATAAACCAAAATATACTCCACCTATATAGATTGAGAGAGGAATTAAGCACTGAGCCCAAGCTAGCTGAGGGACGGGTTGAGACAAAAACCACAAAGGGAGTGATACCAAGGAATAAATTTGGGCAATGAGTGAATACCAAACAAATGAGAATAACCCTAGATTTTCCAATGCCACCATGATTCCTTGCACACCAAACAATGAATTCTACCAAGTAGAGAAAAACAAGCTGGGAATTTTACATAGACTAGACATAAGAATTGTTATCCTTTAACTGACAGCCAACCAGGCTCTGAGATGTAGCATCTGAGTCTCCCCTCTCCACTATACTATGTGAATCCCTAATTGAGTGTTCTGTGAAACCTTCTGCTTGCACCTAGTATGAGACTCTATCGAATTTTGAATGCCATCACGATCCAAGCCTAGGGGACCAAGGCCTTCATTGATCAGTAAACCAAAAAAGCTAGCACCATAGGAAATATCCCACCTGCATTTAGGAGTCTCTGCGTACATAGTAAAAAACTCGAGGCAACAACAAGGAAGCTATGAGCACCGAGTGAAGATTGAGTATGGAATCTTAATAAAATACTTTATTGAGGTTTTTGGCATGTGTCAGTGCAGATTGAAGTCTCACCCGAAGCAGTATGGGGGGATGCTGGAACTAAGTTTCCGCACCCAGAGATAATCATCATGTCGTTTTATGCCCTAAATCTTCCTTCAGGTAGATCGATAAGCCTTTAAGGATTATCAATATAACTTCGAGAAATTTAACGGCCAAAACTTCTCGCTGTGGAAGATGCAGATGGAAGATTATCTGTATCAGAAAGATCTATACCTACGATTGGGCGGAAAAACAAAGAAGCCGACGGATATGGACGATGAAAAATGGAACCTTCTCGATAGAAAGGCACTCAGAACAATACGGCTGTGCCTTGCAGCGTCGGTCGCCTTCAACATTTCGAAGGAAACAACGACAGAGGGTTTGATTAAGGCATTGGAGAAACTATATGAAAAACCC